>JAGFMF010011858.1:7523731-7632707 GCA_019455555.1 Galemys pyrenaicus
CTCCCTCCCTCCCTCCCTCCCTCCCTCCCTCCCTCCCTCCCTCCCTCCCTCCCTCCCTCCCCCCCTCCCTTTTCTCTGTCCCTCCCCTCTTTTCTGTTTCCTCCTCCTCCCTCCTCTTCTTTTTTTCTTCATTTTCTCCTCACCCCTTGAGTTATTTAAAGGGAAAAATCAAAAGGAACCTATACACTTTGGATTTCAATTTTAGGTTGCTCATTTTCTTAATTGACTTTGGGAAAAATGACCTCAAGAATTTTCTTTAGAGTAACACACTGACTATCCAGAATATAAGGGTAATTGTCAATCACCCTACAGCTATTTAGTGAACATGTACTAAGTGTCAATTGCTCTCCTTGGTGTTGAGGCTACAGGAGCTGGGGACAAGAGAGAACAAATTTGAATCAAGAAGGTCTGTTTGAATTGATGATATTTAAGCCAAGTGACTGCTTAGATCAGCCATGAGGAAATATGGGAAAGATTTGGGCTGATGGAGTAGGAAGAATAAGGCTTTCAAGGGAAAGAGCTTGGTATTTTTGCAGAATGCAAAGAATTCCAGTGCATCTGCATAATGGGGAGAGGGAAAAAGAGATAAAAGTTATGAGTGGCAAAATCTGGTCTAGTCACCTCACGTTAGCCACACAAAATGGTCTGAATTTGCTCTAAGTACGATGATAATATATTTTACTAACTATGCTGCTTTAGTGTGATTTTTAGGCATGAGACTCCTGCCCTATAGTCTACATCTTCTTTGGTGTAACACAATTACTTAAAAGAGCAGAGTCAAGTATTTTTCCCCCATTACACCCATTCATCCAGCAATCTCCATCCATCCACCCATTCACCCATCATCATAGAGTCATCTTTGACTTCTGATAGGCCAGGCCATTGTACTTAACAGGTAACAAAGACAGATACAGAAGACGATGCAAAGGGATCTGTCATTTAGCGATATACTTGCTGGGTGAAAGGCACCTAGAGGGAGTATGGATGGTTATGCTTGCTATATTGAACTACTGTGCGTTATTTCTCAGGGAGTCAATGTGCATTGGATGGGAAAAAAAATCTCAGATCTTGATTACATACTACCTAGCTGGATTATTTTACCATACCCAAAAGCATGCTAAGTATAATTGCTTTGGATACTGGATTCTGTGTGGAGCACAAAAACTAGGGTAATAAGAATTCAAAGCTGACACATCAAACTCAGTTTCTTTGTCACCCATAAGACCTAATCTTGCTTAGGGGGTGATCCTGTACTTAAGTGACTGTGCTACCCCATCGTTTTAAAAGCCTTTGGAAATTATTTCCTTCTTTATTTCATTAACCAATGTTTTTCCTCCCTCTAACACTTTCTTGAACTGTCTCTTATAAAAAACTTTTTTTGTTTCCTGTGGCAAAGGAAAGGAAGAAAAACACTGGCAACGAAGCATATGCTAAGGTAATTTAAGAGTTGTGATAAGCCAAAAGGAAAAGATAAACAGCCCCCAGAAACCCACAAAGTTAAAGAGGTTGTTCCTTTTTAAGGAACTCTAATTGGACACGGCGGGGGTCTCGATCAGGGTGCCTCGTCGCTTTATGAGTGGAATTTTCTACTACGAGATATCTGAAGCTAAAGTGTGTGCTCTAACTTTTCTGAGATTGCTTTTCTCACAGCTATTATCCAACCTTGAACTGGCACAACCAATTTTGGAGGGAGAAGGGCCATGGAAATGAATGTCTAAACCCTGGACCTGGAGCATGTGAACGGTTTTTAGTATCACACAATGTTCTCGCCTGAGTAGCTACAAGCCACCATTCCATGTTGACTTTCTCTTGGAAATATAACAGCTGGCCAGTGCTGAGGACTCCACCCTCCAGTTATCTAGAGGATGTCTTGATGAGGAATAAAAAGGCAGGAAGAGAAAATGGAACTGAGCAAAGAGACAACGCTCTCCCTCAGCACAGCTGCCAAGGAAATCTCAGAGTTAACGTCAGGTTGAATGAGGGAATCTGGAACCAAAGTTCTGAGATGTAGGGGGGAGACTGCTTGATCCCCTGCTCAGGTGGGGTGTCATGACTATTAATAGCCACGACGCCATGCAGACCTGCTTCTCACTGTGCAAAGGACAGACACCCCTCCACCCACATTATCTTGAAGAATAATCATCCTTGTGTTATATAAATGGGGAGACTAAAACATAGAGAAGTTAGGTAAAGAACTTGCCCAAGGTAACAACAATCCAGATGGAAAAAGGAATAAGGCAGAGACTTTGGTGCTCGTAAGAGAGAGTTTTTCAGGACTGTGATGGAGGCAAAATAAGGACACAGGCCTCCATCCTTTCCCTTACGTGGGGAATACTTCTCCAGCTCATTGTGTAAGCTTGACCTCTGAAATGTAACAGGTTTTAAAAACGACAGCATCTCCACCCCCAGGTAGCTGTGCACTGGATTTGGGAAGCATATGTCACCCCCTTTAAGCTCCCTGCCTTACTTGCACTCAGCATTTGTGCCCTGACAGCAGGGTATGCTGCTTACTTGGTTCTTCCTCTCGGGAAGGAAAACAGTTCCATGTAGAGGTCTCTTTCAGAGCTCATTGTACTGCAACACAAGGCTGTTTTGCAGGAAACCCACCTAATGTGATGCCGTTTATGCAAAGCATACAGCTCTGGGCATGGATGTGAGTTGGGTGTCGATTTTCCATACAGTTACAAAGAATATGTTTGGCTTATGGAGGATGTTTCCTCCATCCTGAAATGAGGACTTATGGATGTCTGTGCATGTTTAATGTGACACTTCTTTATTTTTCTTCCATGAGATGCTGTAATTAAGTGCCCCATGTGCCCGCCATCCATATCATCTTACAATCAAGAAAATATCCTATTTATTTCTGTCACAAGTCTCTTTTACAAAGAACTTGAATTGTCTTATAGCAAATACAATGAAATATAAATAGAATTTACTGAAGCATGGGAAATTCACTTTGTTAAAAGTTTGAATCTTTATCAAAGCAGGTTAGTGCAAAACCAAACTTTAGAAGCCTCTGGTTGTTTTGGAAAAGGAATCTCATCCTGATCTTGCCCTGCTCTGAGGACATGGGCAAGTCAGGGCCAGCAGAGCGGCAGAGTTGCAGAACTCATCAGCGTTACACGGAACGCCAGAAGGCAGCCAAGGGAGCTGGCTCTGCTGTGACCATGGCCTTTCAAAGCCAGGCAATGCCCAGCACTGGTGACACAGGGACATACTGTGGGTATTTAGTCAAAACGTGCTGACAGTTGCCGGCTGCTGAGAACTAAAATCGCAACCAGAAGGGAGGCAAGCTCCTGCTTATATCCTCCCGTGTCACAAGCAACATCTAAAAACTTGAGCTTGAATTCTTCTCCTTCCAGGTGCCTTAGCACTGACCTTAGCGGCCCAGCACAAAGCTCACGAGGCTGTGAGAGTATTTGATCCAGGTTCCCTAAATTTCAGCTAACCTTTTCCTGACCCGTGTAAGCTTTCCTTTCTCTTAACTGTACACACTTGTTGCTGTTTACTTAGGAAGGCATCAAAAACCAGAGTAATTGTGCAAACGAACCAAAGAATTTACCCATTAGCAGTTTTGATCTTAGTTGGCAAATAAGTTACACTTACCACTGAAAGCAGAGGGTAGATAGTAGTTGAAACGTCATTGACAAAGCTAGTGGTAGCTTAAGGGAAATCAGTCATAATGGTAAAAGTATATTTTGGGGTAGTTTAAGCCCAAGGCATAAAAATTCTATGAATTCAGGGTGTTAAACCAATAGTTTGGAATTACATTACCTATCTATATACCTAGCTACCTACCTATCTATATACCTAGTTACCAATATATCTGTCTATCTATCTATACATATATATGCTTCTTCATGTAGCACAAAACGAGAAAAACTCTGACTTAATACATGTGAATAGTGAAAGTCCTACTAAGCCCTCGGTATGCAGGAGAAAATAATTAAAGAAGACCTTGGTGGTAAATATCTGAGACCACCAGAGACTAAGTCCTGGCCACTGGTAAGTCAATTGAACTTTCTGGCCCTCACATCTCTCATCTGTTAATACTTGCCTTTATGACCTTCTCACCACACAGTAGTGATGATATGTATATAATTGATAATATATATAACTGTTTTCTAAAGGCACCATCGGCTAGGGCACTAATATGAATGACAATGCTGGTATTGTCACCATCACTATCACCATCAGCACCATCATCATCACTGTCATTATCGATGCTGTTAAGTCCTGCCCCCACCCTTTACTCCATGATGGACATCAGCACAAGTTCAAATATCTATAAAAGTCATGCAAATCACACAGAGGAGTAAATGAAAAGTGCCTATCCCATCTAAAATGGGCTTTGGTTATTTTAGGGCATGATGTAGTACAGGTGGTAATGTTAGATTTGTTGTTATATTAAGGAAGACAGAATTATAATGTCTGTACAAAATATCCTGATTTTTAAAATATGGTCATTACGATAAAAGCATTTGAAAAATACCAGCAAGGAAAAGAAAACTGGATTTGCAAACTCACTTGCTTTAGGGCCAGATATTGTAATCTTTGGAACAATGTACATGAGCTGGTTCCTTGAAATAAATAATGTTATACAAATATAAGTAACAATGATTATTTAATACCATCACTGCATCCTTACCATCATCATCCTCATCATCATCGCCAATCTCAAAAGGGATACTGGACTTATTTTGGGGAGGCAAAAATTGTTTCTGTGCTTTTAAAGAGGTGTCAAAATCAGCGACTCAAGACATCCTTGAAAGTGCTGTAACTATCTTTCTCTTTTCTTAGAATTATGATAATCGAAAGTTAGAAGAGGTCTTTTAAATCACCTGACCCAACACTACAGAAGATAAAAACGGGGAAACCCAGAGGAGAACTGACTGCCCAGGTGACATGTGAGAGCTCATGAGAATTAGGATTCGGATTCTGATTCAGCGGCATCCTCCGTCTCCAGGGCTCTTTCTGCTTCCCCATGATTTTCTTTGTTTCAGATTCTTTTTATCTTCTGAACCCTTTTGGCAATTTCAGATCAATAAAGAGGTGCAGAAAGGTCAGGTCTGCTCGGTGTCATAAGACTTCTTTCCCCTCCCTGTGAATTATTTCAACTGGTCCTCAATCTCTTATATTCTAACCAGTTTTCAGTCTTTAAGAGAAGGTGCACAGGTTAGCAGAAGAAATCGCACACCCAGCATCCTAATATTTAAATAGGTGGTGCTCCATCCTATCTCTTCTCATTTTTTAAAACAAATTGCTTGGCCTGAGTGAGAAGAACATGAGCTGACACCACGAGAAATGGGGAGGGGGTGAGAAGCATAAACTGGTAAAGATCATTGCTCCTTTATAGCTGCAACAAAATTGCTGATAGAAATGTATCAAAGACAACAGTGGCTGCAGAAAGAGTAACATGGAAAGCAATATCATAAGCAGGCAGGGTGAAAAAGGGCTAAGGGAATGATGAGGAGCCTCCCTCCCCACCCCCAGATGAAAAAGGTCATTGAGATGAAAATAACCTTGGGAACTCGGAGAGAGTGCTCCATTACCACAGACAGGAAGAAAACACAGTATCCAATCAGATGGAACAGATTGAAATGCGATGCCACTCAAGTGTGAATGCCACCAAATGCATTGTGGAAAGATCTGGGGAGCTGGCACTGAGGAATGAGTCCTGCCCCCACCCCTCACTCCATGGCTGGACATCGGCACAATTCACAAGCAGGGGTTTGTAAGGTTCTAATGTACACAGACACATCTTTGTAAACCCCAACTGGGGTGAATGGTGGGAAAATGTGATCAACATTAATTGGGAGTGTTTTTGCAGAGAGGCAATGCCTGTGTTAAAAAGATGCAAACCATCAACTATTTTTTTTTTAAATGAAAGGATGCAAAGTTGGTCTTTGGAGAGGAAGAGGGGGAGAAAAATGATCATTGCTTTTATCTTTAGCTTCCCAAGGTTGTTAACTGATAGAATTGGTTCAACTCCAAGATGCTTTCTTAGAAACAATTATTGTTTTCCACTAAAATACAACTCTAACAGAAAACATTAATTTAAGTGTTAACTGCTTAAATGTTTCAGTATCAAAAAAAAGTGTTTTTCCCCTCACCAGAATTTGGCTTTCCAAAGCAGTAGAAAGGAATAAGGCTAATAGGTGACAGAAATCATAAAACAAGAGGTCTGATGGAAGGTGACAAAAGAGAGAGCTGGGTTTGGCATGAGAGGGATCAGAGGAATGGCTGGTGCTAGATTCTATAGTACAACGCAAAGTCGTTGTTCTAATTGTTCCTAGTTGACTCAGACTACAGTTTAAATATTAACTAGTATATAGGATTTCTTTGAATCCTTCTGGCTTTCTCTGCCATGCATTCTGCACTATTCCATTAGCTTTCACTGCCTTCTTAATTCTTTACCTCTCTTAATCCAGAATGATGCAAACAGCCTGTGGGCCAGTGTCTGTCCCTGTGACTTTCTTGGATCACTTTTTTTAAAAAGATTTATTTATTTATGCATACAAACACTGGGGTACAGGCCAGAGGCGCGGGAGGTGAGAGGATTCACCAGAGACAGAGTGAGGAGCAGAACAGGCAGACTGACTGAAGTACACTGCTGAGGGGAGCAGTGGGCACAGCAGAAGAGGTCTGCTGCGCCATGTGGGTCCCCTCCCTGGCCAGCAGCAGGGATCGAACTCGTGCTGCAGTGGCTGCGATTTGCTTCATAGTGCATTTCTTAACCCACTGCACCACCAGGGAGGCCCTCTTGGATCATTCTTGCAGATACTTTCTGCATACCTTTCCTCCATGTACCTATTATTTATGGAGCATCAGCTCTGTGCCAGGCACCACAATAGAGTAAGTGTATAGAGCAAAACATGATGCTAAGGCAAGGTTCTTATCTTCTAAGAAGTTAAATGTTGAATGCAAAGAACATGGTGAGGGCCTCCTGCTGGTGTAGGGGTTAAGTCTCATTGCTATCACTGCTGCAGCCTCAGTTTTGATCCACAATCCCTGGCAATGCCCAAATAGTACAGCAGACCTATCCTGTCTCACCTGCAGCTCCTCTAAGCAGCATTTTTCAGTAGATCTGATTGTCCTGTTCCCCACTCTGTCTCTGTTGAATACTGTCATGCCCCATACCTCTGGCCTACACCCAAGTTCTTCAATGCATGAATAAATAAAATAAATCTTAAAAACAAACCAACCAACGGCAAAGAACATGGTGAAATCAGTAACAGATTAAAATGGGGAAGTATGCAAGGAAACCAGAAGTATCAAGGAAACCAGAAGGCTTCCTGGGGATACGAATTTAGTGTACAAAGTCTCTAAGCTACACTGGGAATATTTAGTAACTATGTATGAAGTGAGTAGTATGGTGGGAGAAGCGAAAAGAAGAGACACAGGAACACTTTCTGATACTCTAAAAGGTACATGCTATCACCAGGGAATAAGAGAGGCCCAGTAAAGATCTGAAGAAGAGAAGAGACTTATTCAGATCTTACAGAGACTCCATTGATTGAACTGTGAACATGAATTGAGATAGAAAGAAGAATCTGTTACACACAATTAAATTTTCAGGTCAAATTGTGATTTCAGCTATGGGAGTGGCAGCAGGAATATATAATTAATTAAGAGTAAAAACTGGTAGGGTTTGGAAATTTATTCTAGGTACAACAGAGGAAGAGGAAGGATGATTTCTAGGTTCCTGGCTTGAGCAACTGACTAGGGCAGGCATGTACTAAGTTTCATGAAAATGACAGAGAAAAACCAAATGGAAGAATGTGTTTGGGATATGTTGAGCTTCATTTCAGATCTCTCATATTTCAGTTGGCTAGTGGATATCCTGGTGGAAATACCTAGAGACATTTAGATATGTTGGATAAATGATTTGATCTGGAGAAATATACAACAGGATCATAAACTCAAAGATAGTAATTTTAATTGTGGCTGTAGATGATCATCCATAGAAAAGCACACACCAAAAAAGCAAATGAAAAACAGCCTGGACTTGAACTTCTGGAGACCCTGACATTTAAGGAATAAACAGGGTAGGAGGCATCCAGAGGAAGACAGAAGGGGCCAGAAACATAGAATAAGAGTTCTTTGACATAGATGCTAAAGGAAAGGGTATTCCAAGCAGAAAGAAGCAGTCAAGGATGGAAGAATAAGATGTTTTAAGAAATGTTTACTAAATTTAGCAAACAACAGGCTTTTTGTGAATACGGAAAACATAGTTACCAAGTCAGTAAAAATGATCAGTTGTAGAATATGTGGGAAGTGAGAAAACCTTCCCCTATAAAGGGGAAAACTAAGCACCAGATCAAGAAGAGGCAAGGAAATAGTCTTTCCTAAAGTTTTTGTGAGAGCCTGGCCCAGCCAATATCCTAATTTTAGATTTTTGGCTTCTTGAATAATAAGATAATAAATTGCTGTTGCTTTAATTCACCCAATTTGTGGAAACTTGTGACAGTGGTCTTAGAAATCTATCATAGGCTCCAAGAGCAGGCATTCCCTAGGCTTGCTCCCTACATTATGAGTGAACCACCAAAAATGCATCAATAAAGTTAACTATGGCAAAGGCACCATCAATTCAGGAGAGTAGCTACTAAAATATGACTGATGAGAATGAAGAGAGAAATATTCCTCACATGCAAGAAAAACAACGGATCAGAAAAACTGTGCCTTTTCTCATCATGCATTACGGTGCCTCTGCTCCCCAAGATGCCCGGCTCACACCCACAAACAAAGATGATCTCAGATCTAATGACCGGCAGTCAACAGATCCATGATTAGGGATGTATCTACCTTCTTGTTACCCGGATCTTTCATTGTCCTTGTAAAACCAAAGCAATAAGCATATCTAGGGCTCATGGCAACCTGCCCCAAGTGCTAAATGAAACAAAAGGACCAAAAGAAATGACCCTTGTCTTTAAGTGTGACAATTTAATGTTGACACAAGTGACTTACATGCATGAAATACCAAGAGAATATGACAAATCGGAACGTAATGAGGTGCTAAATTGAATAAGGCAGACTATCAGGCTGTCGTGTGGTTCGGATTCTGGCTAGAGTTGGGTGGAGTTGGTTGGGAGAGCTTTGGGGGTAAGATGCAACCTGCCAGGCTCATACTGAGGAGGAGCAGTACTTATGGTGTCTTCTTTGTCTCATGTCATCCTAAGCCTGGGATTTTTCAGCAAGTCTGGGGGGTTGAGTTGGGATAAAGAACTAAAGTCCTAACAACTCCACAGGGCTCCCTCATCAACAGAAGCAGATACAGACAAATCTACAGATTCAGTAAAAATGCTCCAGTGCCTAACCACTGAAGTTTATAGAATCTGGTCTCATCTCAAACCCACAGCCCCTACTTAATACATACTTGTTGAGTGAAAATATGCCTGAGAATATTAAACACCTACTATTTTAGGGTTCTAACATGATATTAAGTGTTTTGCATGCTTGGTATCTCATCCTTTCTTCTGTTGTTTTTTTTTACCTGCCCATCGAAAGATAATGATAGTTTAAAGATAAAATAGTTCTACATGTTTGGTTCAAAAACATCAATCCTTTTTCATCATTACCAATTTCTTCCTTTCTAGAGTCAACCACATTTTCCTTTTCTTTTTCTTTTTTCAAGCGCATTATTTGGTATTTATTTCCAGGCCTATATAAATAATGTGTTTTGCTGCTATTCCTTTCATTGTTGATTTTAGACATTATCAGTAACTTCTCACTACTGATGACACAGACACAGGCTTTTTCTGCTACCTGTTATAGCCACACATGTACCTTCTCCCCCATTTGCCTGATATAATGTTTCTATTATTACTATATGTTTATGTTATTATGACCATGTAAAGACTACACACAATTGAGCCCAACAGCAAATGATGACTATTTTTTTTTAATTTCTCAACTATATTCTCCCCTGGAGTTGTCTTTTAAAAATATACTTATCTTTATATATACCTATCACTCTGGAGACTGATTACTTTGCACCAGGTTTCTATTATACTGCTTAATCACTATGAATCCTTAGGCGAGTTACTTAACCTCTCTGTGCCACTGTTTTCCCTTCAGTAAAGCAGCAATAATAACACCAACTCAGAGTAGAATGTGTCAATGTCCTCCAGTCAAAACACCACTGGGATCACACTCTGGTCAAACAAAGTTAGGTTTATTAGCTAATCACCGCAAGGAGGAAAGATGCACAATTAGGCGCTTTGGGATGCTTCCAGAGAGAGGTGTGAGAAAAGACTGTATTAGGTGATTAGGGAGGGCTCAAGAAAACAAGGTCACCATGCATTGATGCTGTCAGAAAGTGGAGGTATTTCTACAATGGAATGCCAATGAATTTTATCTATAGGAAAGGCTGTCTAGAAGAGGATAACGCTGCAGTTGGTAAAGGAAAAGATAGTCACTCATTTTAGCCTGGAGAAAAGAGTGTTTTCTAATTTTATGTTTTGGATAGTGATCTGTTTCTGTTTGTATTTAGGCAAGATTTTAATTTGTAATTTAGACAAGATATATAACTTATAAGTTATAAACCTCATGTCATCCTAGTTACTGAATGTCCCTGTTGACTGTTGGTGTTTTATAGGGTTGTGTAAGTTCAGAGGGAGAGCACCATGACCTAAACAAAATGCCAAGTAGCTCCTAACTGCACCTAGACATTAGAGTTAGTGTCAGGCCAGGTGCCAGGACCAAGAGCTGATTTTCTCAATCTCAGTGGTGTGTGAATTCAGTGAGTTTCCATTCGTATAAACCATCAGAAATATAACAGGATAGAATAAATCTTTAACACTGTTGTTAGAGGACACTAAAAGCACAGACAACAAAAGAAAAAAAATAGCAATGTTGGATGACATCAAAATTAAAAATCTTTCTGTATTAAAGAATACTCAACTGGGTTTATTTCTGTCTTGGATGGTTTCATTTATAGGAGGAATATAGAGGAATCAAATAAGTGATCAGGAAAAATACCTATAGTAATTAAAAATCAAGATCAATAGGCAACTATAAGTCAGAGATAGTCTTCAGAGGAGGGGGAGGGAGAAGGACCCACACAGGGGAGGGAAGAGCACAAGGGACTATGGTGATGGTACACTGGTGAATTGGAGGTGGGCATTTTACTGGGACTACACCTGAGAGGAGAACACATACATTGTACAAAAATTAAGAATGGATGTAATATATATGCAGATATATAAAGCATATAAGTATTATTTATATAGAGAGAATATTAGTATTCTATGATTGCCGATCATATTCTAAAAAGTGATTGATAATCAGTGTATATAAAAACTAAGCAAATTGATTAGAAATGGACAAAATATCTGAATAGATTCCTTCAAAGATATATACATTACCAGTAAGTACATGAAAAGCCCTCAAGATCACTAATCATTACAGAAATGCGAATCTAGACCACAATGAAATGCCACTTCACATCTGTTAGAATGGCCCGTATGAAAAAGAAAAACACGAACAAAATAACAGTAGGAGTGTAGAGAAATAGGAACACTTGTGTTGGTGGGGGTATAAAATGGCATAACCACTGTGGAAAGTGATATAAGTCCTCAAAACATAAACATAGAATTATCATATGGCTCTGTGATCCCACTTCAGGGAGTAAATCCAGAAAAAGCTAAAAGCAAGCATTTGAACAGATATTTGTACATCACAGCAGCATTATTCACAATAGACAAAAAGTAGAAACAACCCAAGGGTCCATTTATGGGTGAATGAATAAGCAAAATACATGAAATAGAGTCAAAAGAATATTATTCAGCATGGAAAAGGAAATTCTGACATATGGTATGACATAGATAAATACTGAAGATGTTAGGTGAAGTGAAATAAACCAGCCACTTTATTTCCTTTATGTGAGTGGTTAATTCAATAGAGATAAAAGATTAAATGGGAGGGGGTAGGTGGGATGTTAGTGTTTAATGAGTATAGAATCCATAGGGAAGATGAGTTGTTATGGAGATGGATGCTGGTGACGGTTGCACAGCAATGTGACTGTGCTGAATGCTATTGAATTTACCCTGAAAGATGGTAAAGATGATAAATTCCAAATATACTTATCATACTAACGGTTAAATTAAAAAATAAAAGAATTTCAAATCTGATCTGCTCCAACTATATAAATTTCCCTTTAAGATATTTAGATGCATCACCTATTTAGATGTCACACAAAAAAAAAATCCTAACAATTTTAAGAGTTGAATTTTACTACCATTTTACAGATAAAGAAGAAAAATCCCTGAGATATAAAGTAAGTTATTTAAAATCATAGTGTTAGATACCCAAGACTTATAGAGGACTCATACAACTCAACAACTAACACCAAATCACCCAGTCCAAAAAAAGGGTGGAATAGCTAAAAAGACACTTCTCCAAAGAAGACATGCAGATAGCCAGTAGCCACATGAAAAAAGTATTCATAATTACTTTTATCAAGGAAAAGAAAATCAAACCATAATGAGATACCAGCTCACACCTGTGAGAATGCTCTGTATGCAAAGTACCAAAAACAAGTGCTGGAGAGAATGTAGAGAAAAAGGAACCCTTCTAAACTGTTACTGGGAATGTAAACTGGTCCCTCCCCTATGGAAAACAGTATGGAGGGTTCTCAGACTATTAAAGATAGATGTACCATATGATCTAGCAATTCCACCCTTAAGTATGGACCCAAAGAATGCAAAAGCACTAATGTGTATATATGCTCCTATGCACCACAGCACAATTTGTAATAGCCAAGTTATAGAAACAACGCTTAGGTTCCCAAGGATGTGGTGGAAGATGTTGGATATATACAGTGGACTACTACTCATCTGTTCAAAAAAAAAAAAGATGAACTCTTGCCATTTTTGACAATATGGATGGAACTAGAGGGAATAATGCTAAGTAAAACGAATCAGGAGAAAGACAAACACCGGGTAGTCTCACCTACATGTGGTAGTTTTACTTATTATAGAGAAATAAAACAAATGGTGAGACAAAATCAAACCAATAACAACCCCTAGAAATATGGCTGTAGAATTGAGGCTATCAGAAGGGGAGAGAAAAAGGGGAAACCAGAGTGGGGAGAAGACACAATGGATTATGGTGGCGATTACGCGTGCCCATAGTATGCGTCCATACCTCTGTATCACATACAGCATTGTAAACCAATGTTACATCGAAGATATAGTTATATGTATTTAAAAATATATTCATTCAACAGAGAACTGAGAGCTCTCTAACAAGGAGCTAGGGCCATGTTTTAAAATGGCCACTGAGGGCCTCCCTGGTGGCGCAGTGGGTTAAGCGACACACTATGAAGCAAACCTCAGCCACTGCAGCACCAGTTTGATCCCTGCCCCAGGCTGGGGAGGGGACCCACATGGCGCAGCAGACCTCTCCTGCCTCGCCTGCTGCTCCCCTCAGCAGTGTGTTTCAGTCATCTGCCTGTTCTGCTCCCCACTCTGTCTCCAGTGAGTCTTCTCACCACCTCCGCACCTCTGGCCTGTACCCTAGTTCTTGTATGTGTAAATAAAGAAATCTTTTTCAAAAATGAAAAATAAAAAAAATAAAATAAAATGGCCACTGAGTATTATAATTCTTTGTAGTCTATAAAGGAATTTGGAAGAAGTTGATGCTATGAGTAAAAATTGTTTAGGGCAGGAAATTGTTAAGATCTTGCAAATAGATCCCAGTCCCTGGGCTTGCCCAAGACATCTTTTTGTATGTACCAAGAAGCCAGGGACAGAGATGGAGAGGCAGAATGTACACAATGCTTATCGACCTTGGGAATTTTGTCAATAGCAAGATGATTTGCTGAGAAGGAATAGTTCTGTGCATCTCTGAAGGAATTACCTGTCCATCTTGCCTGTGTGTTCATTTGCACAATGGTGCAGAAGAGGGATGCCAAGCCTAACTGGGCTGGAGATGGCTGGATCTAGAAAGTGTATGTATAAATGTGTGTGTGGGCATGCACGTGTGTGTTGTAAGAAGGCACAGACGGAAACAAGAAAAGGAATGCACTCTGCTACTGCAGGGTCAGTTAGCAGTGTCAATAGAGTCCCCAAAAACTATCAGTTCCCATTTCTCAGGGCAGGGGGCCTTAATTAGGAGGCTAGGGTGAGGCTCTCTGGATGAGGCCCAGGTTAGTTTTGGAGGAATTATGCTTTCTCTGCTCAATGCTAGGATTACCATCAACATTTTTAACCTACTAACATAGAACTCCAAACCCAGTTTCTCAACTTCTGCAGGAAAACCGTAAGGAGACTTTGCAGGACTTGTGTAGGTCTCATTTTGCCAATGGCCCAGAAGGTGGGGTGTAATCCACACTATCCAGGAAGAGGAGTTGGGGGACCTTCAAACACCAGGGCAGCCTGGCCCAAATAGATGCAAAAACTTACAAAATGGAATATTAGAGCAAGAAGGGAAACTTAGAGGCATTTCTGACCTATGTCCAACCTTTCCAGGTAGGGAAACTGAGGCACAGATAATTGAATGCTGTGAGTTAGGGACAGGTATGGAAAGTTCTCCCACCTGTACTTGACAGGTACCTGTCCTTTCCATCACATCCATGCATCCCTAATTTGCCAGATCCTAAGAGTCACCTGCAGGGATTAGGAGAAACCCAGTTTCTTAGGACCTCCTGAACCTACTAAATCAGGGTCCTCGGGGAGAGCATAGGGACACAAATGCTATCGAGGCAGTGGGCAGAAAGGAAGAGCATTTCATGATGCTGTATTCATTTTTGCTTTGTTTTTAATTTATGTTTTAAACCACACCCCCTACTCCATTGCTTTCATTGCCTTCTGTACATCTCAATAAGTCACATAAATCTTTTGGAAGCTAACATTTAATAGAGGGTTGGAAAGACAATTCTCCATAATTTGGGAGGCTGGCTTTGAAATCCTCCTGGGCAAGTTACTGAATTACTTTCTATTAGTTTTCTCATCCATAAAATGGGTGTGCTGGTCACTCTTGCTGCACTGGGATGGAGTAGGCGTTAAAGAAAAGCAAATGAAGTAAGTAAATAAAGTGCCAAGTGGAGGAGCTGGCACCAAGGGAGAGAAAAGGCCCCAGATTGAGGCGAAACCCCATGTGGCTCTGCATTTGCAGGAAGACTGGGAGCGATTTTGGACTTCCACAGACTTGGGCCAGCTCATGCTGTCCAGTACTCAGGGGACCCATCTGGCAGTTGGGGCCAAACCACTGCCAGGGAACCCAGAAGGGGCTGCAGGCCCCTCTGAACATCCAATCCCCAGACATCCATGGTGACAGGGATGAACTTGGAACCCTGTGGCTCATGTGCAAAACAAACCTGACATGGGAAACATGGAACTTGATGTCCCAAGCCCAAAATCAAGAGTGAAAACAGGTCTCTCCCAAGCAGGTGCAGCCTCCTCTGACCAGAGACGAGCCAGCAGGTGCCTCCCAGGTCTCACACTGGCCCTGCTGCCCCTAGTTGTGATGTGGCTGGATAGTGTTTTCTAAAACCTTCTCCTTTAAAGAGCAGTTGAAAGTCCCTGAGTATCTAAAAACAGAGAAAAGCAAACCCCAAAATAGGTATACTGAGAATGTCTTGCAAATAACTATATTCCCCTGATCTGGGACAATCTGATCTGTCCTTTTTCCCTTCCACATGATGAACAGCAGTAAGTTAATTAAATGAACTAAAGGCAGTAGTTGATTCACTGGTTTAAAAATACTGATGGAACAACTACTAGAGATCTGACACCAAATCCTTCAGTGGAACCATCTGGTTGTGGGGTGCATGGTGCACTATGGCTGCATGGTGGAGCGAAACTGAGGGGAAAAGAAGAAGTTTCAATGCAGTATATTAGGAGAGATGGGATAAACAGCGTTACAATGTACAATGACTTAAATAACCCTATTATCAGCTCAGTGCAATCACCAATGTGCATAGTAGTTGCCTGAAGCTGTCCAGGAAATCCTAAATTAAATTAAATTACAATGGGCCTAATCTGCCTAAGAAGGCGAGGAAATTTATATATTAGAGGGAAAAGGTTCCCCTAAACCTGTAATATATAAGAGAGGAAGCTTCACTGACATAAAAAAAATAAAAAAATCCTGTGGCCCCTCTTCTTTCTGGCCCCAGAGGCAGGCTTGCTAGGAGGGGCCCGCTGAGCAAGGCTGCCTTAGTGGCGCTTTAGTTTTCCCTCGAGGATGTCAAGTCTAACCATTCTCTGTTTATCTAGACACATTTGTAACACAGGACATCTGCTTTGCACATTCTGGGTGTGACTCTGGTCTCACAGTTGGCTAATTCCCACAAATTATTTAATTTGAGCAACGATGTTTAAAGTCTATTGTCTGTGAGACACTTGGTTTCTCAGGCCCTTGCGTAGGACCCGGGTTTATCTGGGGAATCACATCAAGTTCTGTTCTCTGGCTGTGCGATCTTGGGACATTTGTAAAACTGTTATTTAGCTTAAAGTGTTCTCTGGATTATGTGGAGGGAGGTTGTCAGAGCCTTTGACAGCAGATTCTTTAGTATGCATGCTAAGCACTCAGTACACATTTAATCACCTGGAAAACACAGGTTATGGCGTTTGCGAGGAGTTTCTGTGGGGAGATGTGGAATGGCCCTGAAACAGTTGATTTGCTTTTATCAGTGGTGTTGGGGTTGTGTTTGTTTCTTCTTTCCTTTTTTGCTGGGGTTACTAGGATGCTTAGGTTAAGTTGGGTTTTTTGTTGTTGTTGTTTATTTTAACAGAACAGGACTTTACATAGATAAACCTTTGTATATGCTTTCCACCCTTTATATTTATTGTGTGTTCCAGGTGTAGTTTTCTAGTTAAAAATAAAAAGGATAAGGTGGGGTCTCTCTGGTGGTACAGTGGGTTACGGCACAGCGCTATGAAGCTATCCACAGCCACTGCAGTATGAGTTCGATCCCTGGCCAGGCAGGTGACCCATATGGCACAGCAGACCAGACCTCTCCTGTCTTACCTGCTGTTCCCCTCAGCAGTGTATTTCAGTATATCTGATGTTCTGCTCCCCACTCTGTCTCTGGTGAATCCTCTCACTCCTCACACCTCTGGCCTGTACCCCAGTTCTTATATGCATAAATAAATCTTTAAAAAATAAATTTAAAAAAAGGATAAGGTTAGCTGCTCCAAATTCATGGAGGGGGGTGTAAGAAAAGGAGTAAACAAATGGATGAAAGGACTGCTGAATGAATGAATAAAATGTCCTTGTTTTATGATGCCTGATAAAAAAAGGCAATCCTGAAACTAGTTAGGCAACTGAATTCTTGGCAACCTGAAGCTTGCTGACTTCAATGTGCTATTTTCATTAAGAATTACCATGATGTGACTCCTTAAAGAAGGACTAGGGCACCTATGAATCACTGTTATTACAACTGAGATTTCCAAGCTGGGAAACCTCTTTTGCCACATAGAACCAACTGGAAGGATCCTGACAGAAGTATTCTGTTTACATTCTTCTGAAGAGTTTGAGTCTAAACAAATTCCTTTATTTAGACTTGCAAGAAAATTAAAAGTCAACTTTTTACGAAAGGGGAAGCAGGCCAGTGGTTTTACATTACAATGTGGTTGCCCATCTATTTTCTGCCCCCTATGTAGAGAGCAAACTGCACACCCCATTCTGATTTGGAAGGTGTCTCATTCTTCCATCTGCAGGAGCCTCCATTACGCTGCCACTGGGATCCAGATATTTTTCCGGATGAATTATTTCACAGGATTTGAAATTACGCTGCTGTACACAAGAAACACTCCATAGCATACCCTCCCTGGCAAAGGTCAGAACACAGGACGAGCCAGTTGCTGGAGCTCAACTATCTGGAAGAAAATGCTTGAGGGGAAGGGAAACACATTTATCTAAGCTTCTCCGTAGTAGCCTTACCTGGCTATCTGCTCAATTGGCATAGATTGAGGGTTAGAGCAATTTAACTCTAAAGGTGTTGGGGTTTTAGTGCCCTCTACTAAAAAATGCACTGCAGCCATAGAAAATAATGACAGTCAAGCTATAAAGGTGAAGTTTGGCTGTTACTTTGAGGAGGTTTTCATGTTGTCAAAAATATTTTACTTGTACAGTTTATGTCTGATTTGTCTCTTTGGAACAGAAATGCTCTTTGGGCAGAGAATGTGTGTGGAGAGTGTAGAGACTGTCTTAGCCATGCACTTTACTAATGTGGAGTAAAAAAACAAAAACATGAGAACAGGAAATAAATTTTTAACTGTCAGGTATTGGTTGAAAGTGTTAAAAGAGGTATTCTTTCACCCAAGAAAGAGACAAAAAGCAAACTGGTATCAAATATTCTGAACACAAGGTCATT
Organism: Galemys pyrenaicus; assembly: GCA_019455555.1. Classification (NCBI taxonomy): domain Eukaryota; kingdom Metazoa; phylum Chordata; class Mammalia; order Eulipotyphla; family Talpidae; genus Galemys; species Galemys pyrenaicus. The sequence continues at coordinate 7,542,051 of JAGFMF010011858.1, forward strand.
GCCAACCTAAAAAAAAATTCTGCACAATTAAGCAGCTAAACGCAACACGACCAATCACACAGATGCTTTGCTTGTACTGTGACATCGACCGAAGAATCCAGCCCCTTTCATCAAACTCAATTCAGAACACCCAGGCGCATCTCTGCACTTCGCATCTTCAGTGTCAAACTCTATTTTCAAACCTTTATGTCAAATTTAAATTCATGGCAACTGCATTCAGATCTTGATAGAATCCCCAATTTTCTCTGGACCCCAAATCCATTTCACAAGACAGACAGACACCTGCACATGTGCACGTGGGCACACACACACACACACGTGAGGAAACACATATTTGAAATTGATGTGCACTCTCTTTAGCTAAGCCAGAGTCAAGAATTTTGAATGTCTGTTCACTGGTCAGAGTTTTAACAGTTTCTCAGATAAATATCTATTGAAAACAAGGGTATCACACAATTGGGCCTTCACCCTTCAGGTGGAACAATCAGGTAGGCACAGCTCTTGTTTGGGATAAAAGTGGACCCTCCAATTTTCTGAGGCATTTTCACCTGCTATAGAAGCTTAAATTGCTATCAATCTTAAGTTAGCTAAACAAATTGGTGTCAATGTGTTAGTGATGAACAATGGGTAAATTTGACTCTCAACGCACAGATCTGTTGTATCCACCAAAATGAGGTCTTGATTAGACATAAAACTAACCAAAATACCCTATCAACAACTTACAATCTGATAGAATGATCAGAAGAAAAGAAATCACTCTCAGCTTTGTCACTATGAAAACATTCTGGACAAGTCTGAGATATGAACTGACCTCTTGCCGAAATTATCTTTGCTGGGGTATCCATACCTGCATAAAAGGATATAGTTTTTAAAGCTCATTTTCTCCCTAATAATTGTCTGTTTTTAAAAAGCTATCAGCAGGTGCACCTCATTTCAAAAGCCTCTTGTCCTTCATAATACAATATTCATCACGATTACATAGTATGAAATAAAAAGCAGCAAAACATAAGCGAGGGTAGTTCAATTAAATGCAACATAATCTCTGCAGCTGAAAAAAATGGTTCTGTAGCTACAATCAGGTTCCAATGAAAGAAAAAGGGGAATATATTTCCACATATTTTTAATTATATAGAATTTCCTCAAACATGATTTTTCATAATATATTCCATTAAGTTAACATCATATTTGAAGAAAGAGCATTTTCCGATTTCATTTTAAGCCTGATTTTGAGCAATTACAGTGTCATTGTTCCGCGGTAGAAAGGTTGAATTCATTTACTGTGTGGTTATGCTAGTTATGATTGATGTCTCTTCTCCAAATGATAAACCAATCACCCCAATGATGTAATGTCATTTTAAGAGTGCCATAATCACATTTCTCTCAAACTAGAAGCTCTGATGAGTTCTAATAAAGATTTATGGTAGATTAAAGGCCTTCGTAATATCAACAATGGATTGCTCATTTGATGAGAGATTTGATTAGGTAATTTTTTTGGAAAAAGAATATGAGTTTACTAAATATATCAAGCCTGGCTTTGAAGAAGGGCATGGACCATCACAAGTAGCAGTCCATCACTCCATCCCCAAGATGAACCGATTGGAATGTATTGAGAAGGTCCTTTTTCATGGTACAGGTTGGGACTAGTAGTGGCTTACACTCCTAGATGGAGCCAAAATACAATTTCATCAAGGAACCTTCTTGGCATGAGAAGTTCTGTATTACTTTTGACAGGACATGTTAATAAACATTATGAGTAGCCAATTCCAAAGGGAACTCCAAAGCCTTTGGGTTAGAAGTAAGTCATTTCTACAAACGTTCCTTGTTGGACCAAGTGCACTTAAACTGTAGCTATTACACGTTTACATTCACATGAACACATCACCAACAGAAGATATTCCACCCACAACTAGGAGATGGGAAACTGAGACTGTAGCCCCAAAACCTCCACATGTGGGGCTGGCCCCTGGGGCCACTCGCTTTGCTCTGTGAATGTGGAAGTCACAAAGACTGGAGGTTTAGAGGCAGTATTTATCATGGTGCCATATACTAAGCTTGTTAAATTCAAGTGAAGAGGCACAAGTAGTGAGTTTTACAGCAGAGGTCACCCCCAAACACTTCAGACTTGGCAAAACATTCGGTATTCATGTCAAGGGAACACATTTTAATCACAAAGTCATCTGAACAAGCTAGGAAGAAGAAGTCAGAAGTCAACCATCAAAAGGCAAGGGATCTGAGATGCACACAAATTGGGCGTGCGAGAGTGACCAGGGTCACTTGGCTACGACCGGAAACATCGTAATACAAAAATTCAATATTCTATTGTCTCTCTGCACTTCACCTTTGAGACCAGCATGCTCTCCTGTACAGCACTGGGCAAATTCCTCCTACTGAAGGAGGCCCACACCCTGTTAGGAGAAGCAATACCTCTTCAGTAACCGTGACCTTCAACAAATGTACCTGGAACTACCTTGCTGCAAAACAACAAATGCATTTCACCTTGGTTCTCCCCACACCACCTTCTTCCCAGCCTGATTGCAGAGATGTCATTTGCTGGAGACACCACAACAGCACACACACAGCCCCACACACTCAGACATCACAGTTTCCTTACCACTGCTGGAGGCTTGCTGGGGCCCTGAGCATGCTCTGAGCAGGTATGAATTGGGGGAGAATTCCTCATCAGGGTTGGTGTCCATGATTTGATGGGAGGTGTTGCTGTCTAGCAATGGCATCTGGCAGCTAACGGGTGGAGGATTATGGGAGCTAGGCAGCTGAGCAGATGGGAGAAGGCTAGACGAGGATGTAGGTGGAATGGGACGACCTGGGAGAGAGGACAGAGGGGTCAAAGGTCAGCATGAATGTCATGAGAGCATCCACAGAAAGTTACATTGAAACCTCTTATACAAATATCCACCTTCCCCTCACCCCCAAATGAAATGCTCCAGATGTATTTTCTCAAGTGGTTTGATCAGGCTCCAAATGTCCAAATGCACATGACAGGTAGTTACATATTTCAGAAAACTGGCCTGAGTGGAAATACCCATCTACACAACTCAAATGGAATCAGGCTGGGAAGGATTCACTTCATTCTCACTCCCCCATCATGGCCTCATCCATGTCTGCACCATCTCACTATATCCCTGCCTGTGTCCCTTCTTCTAATGTGGCTGTCTATCTGTAGCAGGTGCTTGAGTCACCCTGTTTTGTTTAGTGTCATTTCCTTATGATGCCAATGAGAAAAAAGAAACCCCAGTTGGTGTTGAAAGAAACGATGTTATCAGAGGACCTGTTTTTGGTATATGCCATTTAAGCTGCAGTCTTCAAGAACCTGTCCATGGTGCTGAGGAAGCACTTCCTGTATCTGTTGCCCACCCCTCCCTTCTCTGCAGCAGCCAGGTTGACATTTTAAAGGAAGAAATCAAGTTACATCCCTCACCTAGTTAGGGAACCTCCCATAGCTTGCCACTGCATGTGGAAAGAAACCCACACTTCTTGGGATGACCGAGTTCCGCCTCCTCAGATACCCACTACCTGCCTGTTGGGCCTAACAGCGGCCCTGACTATTATCTCCAGTCAAGGTGAAGAGTCCGTCTTTACATCCACTGCCTGTGCATGCCAACCTCAACTGTCTCTTCTCTGTGGACAGTTCTTCCCTAACCACCGCCTCATGGATATTGGCCAGCCTGCTCCTCTCTTCACTCAAAGCTTTCCCACCTGCCTTCTTGAAAGCTGCCATCCGCTTTATCCACTTAACTTATCTAAGTTTGTAGCCCTTGTTGCTATCTTATTCTCCCTGGCATCCTCAGTAGCACCTGTTGGATGAACGCACAAATAAACAAGATTGATTGAAAACAAACTAATTAATCTGGGGTAGAGGCAGAGGAGAGAGGTCAAAAGGGCAGAACATTAACATGCTGGCAAGTTGGCTAAAGTCCCTGGTCTCTCCAACACGGGGATTTGGCGGACACCACAAGGCAATTCCTACAAAAATCAGCACAGCTGTGAGGAGAAGAGCCAGGCTGGCAGGGGGTTGACTGTGACTGGGACCTGCTCCTGGGTCAACAAGTTCTCCTCCCACCCGGCGGCTGTTGCCACTTCTCACGTGGCAGGGAGCTAGCTCCTGTCAACCAAATTGCTAACTGAAGATGATTGCCTGATTCACCCCTATATCTTGGGGGCCTCACAATTGCTTTCCTGCTGGTTTGTGCATTTGGGAATCTCAGAAAAAAAATTCCAAGAGCAGCAGCTCGAGAGATGTGCCCTTGAGTGGAGGGTGTGGGCAGAATGACAAGGTTTTGAAAAGGCAGACTCAAGAACCACGTTCGAGATTCAACCCAGACAGGAAGTGTCCTGGGTCAGGAGAAATGTGCTTTCTTGCTTGTAGATATACAACCTTTGTGGACATTTCAGTTACCTCCTGCAGATGTCAATTTTCGTTGCCACTTTTATACCTATTTGTTGATCTACTCCTCAGTGCATTAAATGATATTGATAGATCAGTGTGGTTCAATCAAGTGTACATTCAGCTAGACACTGACCATGCCAGAAGAAAAAATTAAGACACCATCCCTGCCCTCAGACAGTGCACAACCTCGTTGGGCCCAGCTGGTAAATATGTCACCTTCATACCACATACTAAGGAGCAGGATGGTGACATGTGAGGACATGGTGCTGTGTGGGCAGAGACAGGATGGCCCAGTATAGCCAGGTAGAGGGAGGAGTGGAGAGTCCAACAAGGATTCCTGGGAGAGGTGATACCTGAGGAGTCTGAAAAAGAGGAGAAAAGGGAGTTGTGGAAAGAGGAAACACAACCTACACTTACACTAGCATGTTCCATCTCTGAGGGTGCCAGGGGCAGAAGAGCCAGGAGATGAACTATCCTTATAGCTTAAATGTTAGGGCTTCCGCCAATAACACAGCTGAACAAGAATCACCCCTGAAATGGATCCGTGGATCAAATGCAGCTGGATCTGAAAACTATAATTCATTCACACTGCTTTGGAACCAGATCACTGGTGATATTCTTGTCAGATTTGCTGGCAAAGGTAGATTAAACACATCTGATTCAGCACAAACATGGAAACCAACTCCTCCCTTGAGTTACCTCCATTAATAGCTACCACCGTTGGTACTATTTAAACCACTAGCTATTTTGCACGTGACTATCTGCCCTCCCTGTGCCATCACTTTGCATATATTCTCTCATTTAATTCTCAAAATGATCTGATAATTTTAACATTATCACCATCCCCGTTTTCCATATGAGGAGACTGAGGCACAGAGAGTTGAAACTATAAAGTTAGCAAGTCGTGGGGAACAGGCATCCAACTTGGGTTTGACTGGTCCAAAACCCACCCTCCAGCCACTCTCCAGGATACTTGCCCGAAGGACATGCTGACAAAAAAGGTGACCTGAAAGCAAGGGCTGATTCCAGTTTCCCATTTCCCAATTTCAAGACACATCAAGATTTCAAATAAGAATATTTCCTTCAATAACCACTCATAGCTGTTGCTACTTGGCAGAGTTCAGAGTTTTTCTCCTAATGTTGTTATGAAGTTCAAAGTGGCCCCTAGACGGCAATGTTCCCCTCCACCTTCACTGATGCTCCAGAATAAAGAGGCATCCCGGCCAAGACACTGTGAAGTGGGTGCTGACGCGCACTGAGCAGCGAGGCACCGGCAGGAACAGGCTTTAACTCACAGTCAATGGGCTTTAGGGTTTGTATTATTGAGGCGTATCTGAAACTGCATGTTGAAGAACAAGGATGGCTGGAAGCCAATTTCTAAATTCCTTTGAGTGACTGAGGTGGAACTGAAGTTCAAGTGCAATTTTCCAGGCGCCTGATAGGATAGTTGCTGTGAAATCATTCTTTACATGAACTTTTTGAAATTTGGTTCAGCATGAATTCATTTCATCGAATACAGACAGAACTGCTTTTTAATTTATACAAATACAGACAATGGAAGAGCCGTCAGAACACAATGAAAGTGCCGGGGTTATTTGGGTGTATTGAAACATACATCGCAGAATTGTCTGAGTCCTGTTACTTCCCTGCCCCCTTTCATGACATGCTTTGGTAGTTCCTTCAGCTCTGTTTGCTGCTGGTATCTACCAGTGACTTGGAAATTTCTCAGTCCCTAGATCTGCCCCCAATCAAAGTGTATGCTGTTCTCTATTTGCTATGTCATTTGCTAATTTTGTTCGCTTATGCTACATTTTTCCCCCTGACTACTCCAACTGACAGATACCATCTGTACAGACCCCAACAGGTTCCAAAGTACAGGGGAGAATGCTGGAACATACACAGACTCACTTTATAGACCCTGATTTCCTACAGAAGTACCTAGTGTGGGATGGGCATGCAACCAGGGGCTGGTACGTACCTGGTTCTCATTTGATGCACTAAAGAGCCTTTGTGACCCCCAAATTATTTTTGAAGTTTCATTCTGAATGTGTATAGGGGCCCTGGCAAATATACAGAAAGCTGGGTTAATTGATCTGTTTCAAAGTAGGGAGAAACACACAAAGGCAGCAATATGCCATTCATTAAACTCATATGATCTTGGGGATATGTGGGCGTGTATGTGCTTTTTCCAGACCTCATGTAAATCAAAGTCCAACTAATTATCTGTATGAATGGATTTTCCCTGACTTAAAAAGAAATGGGGACTAATTAAAATTTTTCTAATATATCTCTTTCCAAATAAAAACAATTTTGTGATGAGTTTCAACTTCTGAAAATTTGAGGATTAAAAAGAATTACAGTGCAGCATTTCCATGCTACCTGGCTAACTGGGAGCATTTGGAAAGCCATGCTAAGAAGGGTTCTGAGGACACTGTGTATTTGGTGGGAACGAAGTGCCATCAACAATTAGAAAAATCATGGCCTATGAGAAGGAGGAAGGGAGCAGATGCATAGCGCTTATTTGCCAGCTCTGCACCATGCTTCATCATCATTTCAGCCATACCTGAAAACTCGATCCTACACCATCTGTGGTTGAAGGAACATTGCTCTAATTCCCACTGTCTCAATTACAGTACCATTTTTTCTCTGTAAATTGATTTGGATTCAGATTTAGTTCTCCTACCCAAGATTAAAGGGCTATAATCACCTCTCCATCCCCAAGGCAGTAAATACCCCCCATGAAATTGCTGCTCTGCCTAACTGTTTTTAACACAGTCGCTAATTTATGATAGAGGGCATGTTTCAGATCAATTTATTTAAAATAACTGGGTCCTTTTGTGCTCAAAAGATTAATGATGAACAGATAGTAACATGTTTTGTGTAGACAATGCACAATGGATTCACACAGTGACAGGGTCTCAGAGTATTTTGTGGAGCAGAGAGAGAGACTCAGGAAAAAACAAGACAAATGAAAAAAGCAGTACCAGGGAAAATTACGTACAAAAGAATAAGTTCAATGACTTCATCACTAACTATATATTGTGTTGAGAACTGATCTGAGTATCCTACAGGTGTTTTACGCTTTTGACATTTTTCTCTCATGACGTTTCTATGAACAGAGTCTATTCCCTCCATTACAGATGAAGACACTGAAGCTTAAACTAATTTTCCTAACATTGCATTTTAGAAAGCAACAGAATTAATTGGGTTTGAACCCAGGCTGTCTGATCCCCAAAACCAAGCTAAAATGGCTCACTCTATTATGTCTCACATTAGAAAGAGTGATTACTAAAAAGTAGATGCGATATAAACCCTACACTTACGGAATGTGCCACAGAGATCAATTCACAGGAGGTGATTAACCATTGACAGAAACCAAGCTCCTCCTGGGGAAAGTCCTACATCACTGACAGGGGAAAACTCATTTGTACAGGGAGAAAGTGATTCCCGAGTCAAAATTCTGTAAATTCAAGGGTTCCATAAAAACATGACTTCCATGTTAAAGTTGAATAGTGCAAAAAGACTGTCTTAACATTCGTGAAACAGCTGGTGAGAGGATTTAAACAATTCTCCTAATGCTATTTCCTAATGCTTGTTGTTTATTAAGAGTCTCACTAAATTATTCACTTCCCCCCATATGCTTTCAGGTTGCGTCTCTATTTTTGAAGGCGTTGAAAGAAAAGGTACATAAATATGTGCGTAAATAAAAATAATGTCAAAGCCTGGGATATTGCCCTCCTCCTTTTTTGGGATTTAATTAATTCTGTTCCAACTTAAGTTCCATGAGAACATTATTCAGGAAAGCATGCCAGATTTTCCAAGTTCTGTCTAGTTCTGCACACAGATGATGGATTCATCAAGGCACGGAGATGTGGAAACCAGGCTACCAACATAAAAGGCACCAAGTACCCCAATAGCAACGCTACCTGATCGCTCTACTTCCAGTTTTGAAGGGACTGTGGATACAGCCACCTCACAGTCATTCAGCCATTCAGTATCTGCCTAGCACCAGGCTTTGGGTGTTCATTTATGCCCCTTCCACAAATATCATAATATACTATCTAGAGATGCAGGTATATAAATAATACACCCCAGGGGAAGGACCAAGATCAATGCAGTTTTGCAAGTTGCCGAAATAACAACAGGCAAGTCCTAAACTTTTGTCCCAAGTAAAGTCCTGGACTTCAATGGATGTGGTCACTTAACTGTCTCTTGTAAACACTTATTTCTGTATTCATGCCAGAAATATTTGTTTGTCCTATGCAATCCATCTCAAACTTCTTAGCCTAGCCTATTTTATCAGTTCTCTAAGACCAAGTGAGGGGCAGATAGGGCACAGACTTGGAGCCAATGCAGACTGACTTCTGCTAGTTCATGTATGGGTTTTTTTATTTTTTTAATATTTATTTATACATATAAGAACTGGGGTACAGGCCAGAATCCAGGGCAGTGAGAGGATTCACCAGAGACAGAGTGGGGAGCAGAACAGACAGACTGACTGAAACACACTGCTGAGGGGAGCAGTGGGCATGGCAGGAGAGGTCTGCTGCGCCATATGGGTCCCCTCCCTGGCTGGCGGCAAGGATCGAATTCGTGCTGTAGTAGTTGCAGTTTGCTTCATAGTGTGTTGCTTAACCCACTGCGTCACCAGGGAGGCCCTCATGTATGGCTTTGAACAACTTGCTATACTTCTTTGGAACTCGCTGATGATAATAATACTGATTTTACATGTTATTGAAAAGAAAAATACTAGATGGTTCCTCCCCTAGGAGAAATATAAGGAAACCAAATAAGGATCAAGGAAAGGAACAAGAACAATAATGATAACAATAACAATAAAGACACAAAAACCAAAAATGAAAAGACAAGGACAAATTGGGGACACGTGATAGGGGGAGGGGGAGGGCTGAGGGCAGACGGGAGCACGGGGGATTGAGGTGATGGTGCACTGGTGATGGGGAATACATGGGGATTATAATTGATGTCAAATATATATAAATTTAAAAAATAAATTAAAAAAATTTTAAAAAAAACAAAGTCTGGAGAAAGCATAATTTCCTAGAACTGTGTTTGGCTCACAGTAGGTATGAAAGACCCAGGTGGAGCTAATGAAGATGCAGTTTTGGCTCCAGTTGGTTCACAAGCACTTACTGTATGTATGGCTGCTCCCAGACAGGCAGACTATCATTATTGCCTCTTGGGGCTGATTCCGGGAGATGGTGAAACTGGAGCAATGCCACTCCAGGGGAGAGGTTGCCTGAGATTAGCATTAACACAGAGAAAAGCACAGATGAGAGAGAAAGGAAATGAAATTCCTGATGGCATCAACAGAGCACCAGGATTCAGCCAGACCTGAAGCAACATTTTTCAATCTACGATTCACTTATCTTCTACCTACCCTCTTTTTTATTTTGGTTTGTGTTTTTCTTTAAGCTAGCTTGAGTTGGTTCTTATCACTTAGAATCCAAATCATCCTGCCTAAAATGGATAACACAGTCTAAGTGAGAAAATGGCTTGGCCAGTGCCATACCGTTATTTAGTAGAACTGGAAATAGATTCCAGATCGTCTGCCTCCAGAATGATGAAATTTTCATGTTCTGTAAGCTGACTTCCTTCCTGTTAAATCACAAGGAATCAAACATGTGGGGTCCCAGAGAAACCACTTATGGCGGGAGGTATCTAATCTATTTATAAGACTATTGTGTGTATCAAAGAGTGGGGTATGCAGGCAGAGGACTGTCTGCTCATCACTACAGCAACTCTCTGTTCTCGATACTAGAGAGAAAATCAGATCACCTTCCAGCTGTCATTGGGACGTAACATACAGCACACTGATCCTAGGGTAGGGTGAGAAGGACTTAATTTCTTTCCTATCTCTTAAAGAAAAGAGAACAAAGACAGTACTCTTGATCATAACTGTAGACTACAAAATGACTTCAATGCAGATAGCATATTCAAATTAAAATAGATACACGTTTGATATATATTTTTGTATGTATATATATTTATTTATATCATATATTTATAGTCTCCATCGCCTGCTGCTTATGTTAGGTCAAATCAGTTGTTCCTAACAGGTGGCAATTTTCTCCTTAGGGGACATTTGGCAAAGTCTAAAGATATTTTGGTTGAAACTATTTGCGGGGGGGAGGAGGCGACAGGAGAGGACTTGACAGGCCTCTAAAAGGTAGAGACTACAGATGCTGCTAATACCCACAATGCACAGGACAGGCCCCTGGCAAAGAATGACCTTCCCTGAGGCTGGATGTCAGTGGAGGCTGAGAAATCCTGGGTCAGCCTTTGTGATAACTTGAGATAAAGGATACTTCCTGTGACATGGTCAACTTGAGATAAAGGCTACTTCCTGTTGAGTGGTCAACTTTTAAGTAGTTTGTAGTTTTTTTCTTCCAATAGAGAAGAATGGAGAAGATAGAGAAGTGAAAATTTTGTTTTAGTCACGTCTTCCTGCCCCCCCACCCACAAAAAACATTAAGCAAACAAGTTTCTGTGTCATTAGAGAATTTAAGTTAGAAAACCAGAGAGTTCCTGAAAGAAGTCTAACTCCTCTCTGAGGAAGGCATAGCTGCCTTTCTCTGTGAGGCTCAGGCTCTTTACACAGCCACTTGGGCAGAACGTCCCAGCTCAGCCTCAGGTTACTGAACCTCACCAGAGGAATTTTCATGATGACTCCTGATGTCTTCTCAATGAGGCAAGATCATGTAACGTGGTTTGCTCTATTCCACATCATCCTGTCGAAAGTTTTTATTTTCACAGGAGAAGACCTAATTGTCTTCTTCACTCACACTTCACTGAACTCAGCAAAGCCCAGTTAAGAATTTTCTTGAAAAACAAATCATTTTCAGAGGCCCTGGCAAAATGATTCTGATTTTTTGCATGAGCTATTATACATAATTTACGGGGAAGTTGGCGAGCTGTTGGACTGGCCCCAGTTAAAGGGGCTCTTTCGGGAGCTCAAGCATGAACTGTCTTCACAGTTTGGGGCTCTATGTTTTGGGGTGTTGTTACTGGGTCTTACTATCAACTTTCATGTTTATATATCACATCTTCCTGGCAGCATTGCACTTTGGAAGGTGTCAAATATAGATTAAGCTGTAAATGGAGGGTAGAGTTTATTTTTGAAATAATATGATTTCTGTAATTTTCTAATGTCAGCCCTTTCATATTCATGAGGTGCATGCAGCAAATCTATGCAGCTTTCCCTTTTGAGGACACAAAATCCATGTTACCTGAAGTGACTCTGCTATTTATTGAAAGTTAATGGATGCTCAAACACCTTCTGACCAGAGATTCCTTTATACATACACCTTTGTTTTTTTAAGATTTTATTTTTGCATAGAAGAACTGTGTAGGAGGTGAGAGGATTCACTAGAGACGGAGTAGGGAGCAAAACAGGCAAATCTACTGAAATACATTGCTGAAAGACAGGAGGGGTCTGCTGCACCATATGTGTGTCAGCTCCCTAGCCAGGGATCAAAATCAGGCTATAGCAGTGACAGTGCTTAGGAAACCAGGGAGGCCCCCTTATTTAAAAAAAAATATTTATTTATGCACATTAGAATTGGGGTATAGGCCAGAAGTATGGGGGTGAGAGGGTTTACCAGAGTGGGGAGCAGAACAGGCAGAACTACTACTACTGAGGGAAGACACTACTGAGGGAAGGGAGCAGCAAGATAGGAGAGGTCTGCTTCACCATGTGGGTCAGCTCCTTGGCCAGGGATTCAACTCAGTTCACAGCAGTAATAGCTCTGAGACTTAACCCCTCCATCACCTCCTAGCTCCTTTAAGATGAGCCAGCATTATTATGTTGGTAATATGTTGTTTAGATCAGTGCTGTTCAATAGACTTTGCTGTGATGGCGGTGATGTTCCATTTCTATGCTTTAATACATGTGGCTATTGAGCACTTGTAATGTGGTCAGTATCACCAAAGATCTAACTTTCTGACCAATTTAACTCAACATAGCTACATGTGGCTTGTGGCTACCATATTGGATAGCAGTGTAAAGTCTGGTGTTAGCTTTCTAGTTACTGGGTTCTCTCTTGCCTATGTTTTCCCCCTTCCACATAATGGTCAGTGAAGCTACAAATTTGTTACATCAGGCTTCTTCCTTCAACCTTCCCAAGACTCCTCACTACTTGCACAATACAGACCCTTGTATAGCAAGTCTCTTGCCAGACTCCCTCCTCCCTATACCCTAACCACGTCTGAGCAACTGGTCTACTGAATATCTCTCTTTCTCTCCTTTCATCCCTCCCAGTGCCTGAGAGGCATCCCCTCCTCCTTGGCAATCACAACTTTGTCCTGGAGGCTTTAAAGAACGGCTCAAACATAAACCCTTCATAGAACTTTCCTTATCACCCTACCCACTTGTATGCAAAGCATACTTCTATTATTGAACCTGTTAGACGTGAGCTTATTTGTTTGTCTAAATGTATGACTTACTCATGAAACAATAAGCAGCTGGAAAAAGCTGTGGATTCTCCATCTTTGTGTCCCAGTCCCAGCTGACAGCCAGTACACAATAAACAGCGTTCAACTGGTTGATGATAAAAATTACTCCACAAACACAAATTAGATGTATCAAGTACATGTGGAATTGACTCCACTGCTCAGTGCCATTGGTCTTAAGGTTTAGGTGCCTCTCAGTGTGTCAGTATATAGGCAAGAAGAATTCATTTTGAGTTTGAATGTCCATGTTTGCCCTATTAATCCAGGAGCTAGAACATAAAGTCAGTATGATCCGGGCTCACATGAAGACAGAGCTGGCTATGACAACCTTGGAAGAAAAACTGACTGTGGAATTTATTAAGAGACACTATGTCAGTTTCTGAGGGTACCCCTTTCCAGGGCCTTATCAGTTGACCTTAGAACTTAAGCTGTGTGAGATGTGAGTCACTCTTGTTAGGAAAACTTGGGAGATGTGCCTTAGGCCAGTGCAGGCACACACTGTGTGCATGAAACCACAGTCCCTTAGGTGGGTTCATCCAGCTGGGCCATATGCAGAAGACACCTGGGGTGGTCTCCTTGCCTTCCTGAGACCTACAATACACTCTCAAAAGAGCTTCCTTGGGGGAAAACCTGGACAATAAAGATTTCTCGAAGCTGTATGTTCAGGCCAAATATTAGTTTTCAAGCAGATTCCTTGGAAAACACCTTCTATGACATGGAAATCTTTCTTACTCATTTTCACGTTTACTTCTGGTATTTGGGCTTATGAAACTCTTGTGATATACGAGGCATTCTGCCTGAGCCCTTTACATGTGTTATTATCACTGTACTTACAACTACCTATAGGATATGTAAAGTCATTCCCATTTCAAAGACAAGCACACTAAGTGTAGGAGGCATAAGTTGGTTGGGAGGAAGAATGTGAGCCCAGTCATTCTGGTGCTAAAGTTCATGGCATGCCCCATGAGGTCAATGGAACCTATTGACCTTTGTCATGACAAAGTACTGATCACTGGTGCTGGAACCAGACTGAAGTTTGAATTTTGGCTCTGCCTCTGATTCGTTGGGTGAGTTTTGGCAAGTCACCTAACTTTTCTGCACTCAGCTGATAAGCAAAAATATGTATAAACATACTCCACAGATTACTGTAAGTATTAAATGAGACATTTCGATAAATGTTCTGGAGTAAATGGTAAGTACTATTATCATCCATAAGAAGGATGTGAGAAAGCTGTGATATCCCTCTTCTAGGATGAAATAACATATATGAAAGTACATTGCAAATGGTGAAGTGCTCTACAAATGGTAATTGTTTTCAATCTCATTACTGGAAGGCTTTTCAAAGGCTTTGTCTGGTGAGAGCAAACAGTTCTCAACACTAAGTCTGTGTTTTGCTCTGCGCTTTAGGGATGACAAAGAAAATTCTGGACTCTAGGCAGCAGATGCTCCCTGTTTTTCAGCTCTCTGCTGCCCACACTCTGGGTACCACACCCGTTCCTTACTGAATAGTCCTTGATAAGGGGCAAAGATTAGCTATCTTGGAATCTAACCACCCATGACCCACAGAAACACTGAACATTCTCCTTTAAAGCTATAAAAATGTTTTTAAATTGGAATGAAAAATATAAACAAGATTGGTCCCTGGTTTAGTATTGTAAGAAGACATGGATTTCACATGTGTTAGTTTATTCCTTCCCTGAACAGTCATTTGAGAGTCACAGAAAAAAGTCCCCTTTTACAGTACAGTTAGAAAAAGCAATGGGGCTCTGAGGCCAGGTCTACTTACAGCAGCTAGTTGTGTGATTCACCCTCACCAGGAGGCCTCACTCCACGCTTGTGTTTGGACTGTCACATGAGCACATCAGGTAGGCTAAAGGAGGAACCTTTGGTCCAGTGGGAGGGACTCATATCCACTCATCTTTCTTGAGCATTTGTGATATTCTAGGCATCATGCATCATGTGTTTCATGCTTTAGAATTTATACAATGCTTCTCATAATCCTATATGGAAGGTACTGTTACTATCCTTATTTTACAAATGAGGTAACTGACTGATAGTCCAAGGGACATAATCAAAATTACGCAGTGGGTAACAGGCTAAGTTGCACCGCACTATGAAGCATCCACAGCTACTGAAGCACGAGTTCGATCCCTGGCCAGAGAGGTGCCCACATGGCACAGCAGACCTCTCCTGTCTCGCCCACTGCTCCCCTCAGCAGTGTGTTTCAGTCATTCTGCTCCCCACTCTGTCTCTGGTGAATCCTCTCACCTCCACACCTCTGACCTGTACCCCAGTTCTTGTATCCATAAATAAATGAAAAATATCTAAAAAAAGATATAAATTCAGATCTCTATGATTATTAAGCATGTTGTGGCCACATACAATCATGCAGCATTAGAAATGGAAAGATAGAAGAGTAACTTGTTTCAACTAGGATCAATTGGGAAGACAGACAGATTAGGAGTGGCAGCCTGGGGATGATGAATAAATCTGTAGGAAGTCCTCCCACAGATCAAAAATTCTACAATTTCTAAATAGTATTCTTCCCACGTAACAAGTATGGGTTCAATCATAAGGTTGAGGTCACGGAAGAGGTTGTGTCCTAGGAGAAATCCACAACCTTCCCTTGCACCTTGCACCCCCCCCCCTCCAATCTGGTTTACTTGCTCCACTAAGAGTCTTAAACTCTGCAGTGGCAGGTGCCTGCAGGTTAGTATTCTCTGAAGACTCACTTGGAATGCCCTCCAGGGAAAACCATGCATCAATGCAGAAAGCTGAGACATGAAAAGCAGCCTTCCCAGGTCAAGAGGAAACATGGGGGGGTGGAGGGTAAAAATTAGCTCCACAACAGGGATCGTGCTAATCACACTGACCACCTATGCCAGTCATGCAGTTATTATGCCCTAGGTCTAGGAGCAAAGTGACTGATTTGTGCCTGGAACAGCACAGTGCATGTATTATGGTTGAAAAGATGTGGAAGGAGAGATGTTTCCCTGTAGCCAGTGACCTGCTGGAGAACGAAGGTATTTTAGTTTAGCTCATGAGAAGTCGTTTTGTGTGTGTGTATGTGCACATGCACACACATTCTTAAATTGACTAAAATCAGCAAAACTAATACGCACCCACAGGGCATTGTTGGCCAAGTCTCTATTTTCATAAATAATGCCTTTCTTGCCGTTTACAAGCCTGTTTGAAGACCTGCAGTGCATCCTGGCTGCAATTCAAAGCCGATCTAATGAAAGCACCTCCACTGTCAGCAATGTTAATGTCACTTTAAAGAGTGTGAAATGTTGCTAAATGTGTCAGGAAACAATTAGATAACATAAGAGGCATGTTTTCTCAGTGCACAGAGAAATATATTATGCAGGCGGGAGATAAACGCAAAGTTTTCTGAGCTCTAGCATATTCAGCACTCTCCCCCCCCCTCTCTCTTTTTAATCCAACAGAGAAATTGTTTGGCAAGAGTAAGCCCTGTTTCAAATACTTGGAGAAGGGAGAAAGGCCTGCATTGCCTCTGACTGCTGTCGCTTGAGCCCTGTGCTATCAGGCTCAGCAAGATACAGTCTTCCACTCAAATTAAATGTGTGCCCTCCTAATTAGCATTATAAATATAGGTTTCTCTGAGCCAGAGTTGATAAAATTACAGTGTTGGGCTGGAGAGGAACAGGCAGCAATCCCATGCGACACAATGGCTGCAGCGTTTGCACGGTTAGAACAATGCCCCCAGAGCCTGCCCCCATCTTCAGAGGTCAGCCTGGGGAGGGAAGGTAAATGCCAAGCTGGTCGACATTAGGACGGCAGCCGGGTCCAGATGCAATCTGTTCTCTGTGTGTGATGGCTCCTAAGCTCTGGGGAGAGTGGTTCTTACTGCAGAGCTTCTTTATAGAGTTTCATCATCTCTACCACCTGTGGGGTTCCAAATAGAGCCTCAAAATTCACAGGCAATGACCAACTAAAATGGAAACCCCACAACCTGGCATCGCTCTCCATGGTTCTGAAACTATAGTAAGCTCTAGGAAAGGGTTGTTTCTTTTCCCCTTCCTCCCCCACACCCCACGCTGAGATGCTTCTGCCCCACTTCTGGGGTGAGGCAGGGAGGTGTTTGAATTAGATGAGGGACTCAGTGGAGGAGAAGGAAGGAAACGAGGTAGAGAATAAGTAAAGAGAAGAGGGCAAAAACGCTGAGGTAGGCATAGCCTCAGAGTGATTGCAATGGGGGTGAAAAAGGAAATGATTTGTTTTGACATTGTTTTCAAATAATCTTAGATGCCAAGAAAGAAACCACTGGCAACCAGGGCTGAAATGTTGAAAGACTTAGGTGAGTGATGAATTTGCATGTTGGGTGATGCAATGATGTGCATTTTGGGGCATGATCAAACAAGAGTGTGTGGGCAACCAGCAAACACCATCACGGGGGAAGTGATATGAGTGAATTTTCATGTCATTTCCTAGGAAAATTTGCCACATTGTACAGAGGAAGACAAAGACAATCGTGGCTAGTAGTTCATGTTTGTTTCACAATTTCTGCAGTTTTGCCATGTTACGTAGGTCTTTGAAGCTGGGAGAAGGGACGTCTTGCAGCTTTATCTCCTTTGCCAAGCTTTTATTAAAGGCAGCCATCTAGCCATCTCTGTGATTAGTACCATTTATAGAATGATCTGGATTAGGCCAAAGAAAACCATGACTAAAAACATTGAAAGCTAGCTCTGGTAGGAACCTCAGATGGTATCTAGACCAACCATTTCACTCTCCTGATGACAAATTTGGGGTTCAGCGTGAGAAAGTGGCTCTTCCCAGAAGATACAGTGAATTGCTGAGCTCCGTGCAAGGTTCCTTCCACTAAATTACACTCTTTTTAATGATATTCAAATTGAAGGTGGATAGAAAACCCAGAGTTCAAGTTAGGATGATATGAAAACAGCTTTTCTTTATCCTATTAATGGGCTGCAATTCTAAAATGCTAATACAGATGTGTAAAACAGGTCCACATCACAGGTGCCCCCAAAAGGAGCACCCCAATATATAATGCTATACTCTTATTTTCTCAACTATGCTTACTTTCTCAAAATGCAAACATATGGCCCAAGAAAGAAGGGTTCCATGACCAAATGGTTTTTGCTTCATGAGACAGTGTGAGAAATAGATGAAAACGAGAACCACTATAGGCAATACTGGACTGACTGGTCCATTCCATTGGAGACTGACATCATCTTAAGATCCTAGTTGAGAAATTGAGTTGCCCAGGGGAGGAAATTCAGACTGATGGGTGCAATAGAAATCATTTAATAGGTTACAGGCCCCATAGCTCTTCAGCCTGGAAAAAAGGTAAGAGAAGTTGTAGAAACCCTCAAATAATTGAACCGTGAGCCATGGAAAAAGAAATGGACTTTTATAAATTGTTTCAGATGTCAGTTCTAGGAATGCTGAAAGTTAAAGGAGGCAGTATCTTTGATGTGTGCTTCATTTATCTATGCCTCTCTTTTATATAAGTTCTACTTAGTATTATGGTTCCTTAGGCATGTGTTTCATCATTCCTTCTAGAGTGCAACCTACTCTTTCATTCATTTGACACATTTATTGAATAACTACTACATGTCAGGCTTTCTTTTAGGCAAGGACATTGCTCTAGGTGGTTGTTGAGTCTGCACTATTTAGTGTTGCTGTTTTTCATCTTTCTATCTCCCAAAGCACCTGACAAAGTACTAGCTCATAGAAAACGTTTAATAATTATTTGTGGCCAAAATGGACACCAACCACCCAAAGAGCTTTCTAACAATAGTTGCTGAATAAAATCAGCACTGGTATCCTCATAGGGAAAAAAGCTCCCCATATCATAGACTATTTAAGTAGTCCTGAGGCGCATTAGAGGTTGTTTTTGCAGTTGGTGAGAGTAGAATTACAAGTGCCTTAAATCCAGCTCCAATTCTAAAGACCCATAATTTTGTGAGTGTTCTTATCACTGCTCCTTGGGGGTAGAGGAGACAGGGGATCATTTAGAAGAGGTCTCAGAAGGAAGCTATTTCCCCAGTCTCCCTTCCCTACCAGAAGTCCGATGCCCATTTGCCTCCTGCCTTCTGAATATTGGAAAATTTTTAGTTCCCAGTTGAAAACGGAGACCCATATAGATTCATGCATCCTTAGAGGACTTAACTTTATTTAAAGGAAACATGTCACTGTGTTGAAGCTTAAGCTCAAATTAATTATAACAAGTGTAATATTTGGCCAACCTTAGTTTCATGATTCAACATTCCCGCTTGATCAGTTTCCAGAACTAAATGAGAGCCTATAACCATTTGCAATGTAATAACACTTTTTGCTTTTATGGCTGCTTTCATCTGTGGATCTCAAAGCATGGTGCAAACAGTAATTAATGTTCACCTGGGAGGTAAGGATGCTTTTTCTTGCCTCATTTGGCAAAGTGGGTGTGGGAGGGGTACCTGGTCAATGTCTAGGCAGAAAGGATGGGCTCCTTCCCGCCTTTGTTTCTCCATGATCCCAGTAAAGTACCCACATTGTTTAAGCAAAGAGCTGGTATACATGAAGTTAAACTAAAAATAAGAGAGGTTAAAATGTAAAGGTATTCAGTAGAAGAGCGCCTGAAATAAGTATTTGTGTGGAAGATTAAAGGGTTAGTAGGGAATTTCCATCAGAGTTCCTAAGATTAGTCATCCTAAGAGGTTCTTAAACCCTTCCTTCTTCTTTCCAACCTTCCCCCTTTCTTCCTCTGTCTCTTTGCTTTTTACCTACCTACCATCCCTTTCTTCCTTCCTTTTCTAAGTGTCTGATGCATGTCAAGGACTGTTTTATGGGTGTGGTTATTAAGCGATAAACCAAAATCTTTGCCTTGTGGGGAGAGAGAAAAACCAACAAGAAAATAAGAGCAAAACTAACAACAAATATATGTATCAACAGGCCTCCAGATAAAATACATATGTGTGTATGTGCATATGTGCTGCAGTGAAAACAGAAAACAGTTAGGGAAACAGGCAGTGGGGATGGGGGGTGGGAGGTGGATGCTCCTTAATGCAAGATCCTCAGGGAGACCTCCCTTCACTGATAACACCAGCACAGGCACCTGGGGTAAGTAAGGGAGAGAGGATGCAGACCTCTGGTAGGAAGCACATTCCAGACTGAGGGATTCTCAAGAACAGTGGATCTTAGTGGGTAGGATATTTGGGAGAATTCAGGAAAAGAAATCAGGTCAATGAGCCTAGAACGGAATGGAATAAGGGTGGGGGGGGTGGAGGAGAGAGAGAGACAGAGAGAAAGTGAGAGAGAGCGCTCACAAGCTAGTGTGAGGGGCCTGACTGAGCTGGAAGGAAAGGGGCTTGAGTTCTGAGAGGAGTGACACGCTGATATGCAGGTTAGTAAGATCACTTTGGCTGCTGGTGTTGAAAACAGACACAAGGAAGACAAGGGCAGAAGTGAGGGGGAGGGCCCCATTAGAAGAAGGTTCCAAGAATCCAAATCAGAGATAATTGGGACTTGGACTAAGGTGGTGGAGATGTTTGCACAGGGCATAAAGATCAGAACCTAGATTATTTTGACAGTAAAACTAACATGTTTTGCTGATAGATTAACATGGGGGTAAGAGAGAGGCGTTGCCAATAATTCCATGGTTTTGTTTTTTTTTTTTTTTCTTTTTTGGCCTGAATAAATATGATTACAGAGGCATTTGTCCTACCATATTTACATATTTATGCTATGTGCTTGCTTTAGCACATAGCAGAAGATGAAAGACATAACCGGATTGAAAACCATTCTAAATGTTTGAAAATGATGCTAATTATTGCCTAGGAACCCCTTCTGAGGCAGAGAGGCAAATCATGATTTTATTCGCAATTTTACCAAAATATATCTCCCAGGAAGAAAGAGGTACAAAAAGGGCTATTAGATGTTCTGAAGCAGAACAGAACTGACAAGCAGACACCCATCTTTTATCCAACTTAAGGGAATCTAATAAAATCTAAGCTGAGAGAGTTGAACTCTCCTCTTTGTCTGGCTAAGATGCTGATCCACATATCTCAGAGTTAAAATTTCTCAACAGATACAGGGATAGGAATGGCCAAGCAAATAAGCCATTTTCTTCCTGCAAACTCATATTCACATGTGGTACAGAGTAGTAAATTAATTTTGGTCCTGTTCTGTGATTTCTCCTTTAACTTGACCTGATTTTCTTGCAAGCCTCAGGCACAGTTAATTTGTAGGGAGGGGTGTGTGTATCTGTGAGAGAATATGCATTTGTGCATGTGAGCATGTAGATGGGGATCTTTACTGAAATATTAATATAGCGCCTTTTTATTATTATTTATAGGAGAACTGTATCTTCAGGGCTTTTAAAATAAAAAGAAATGGAAGATAGTGAAGTGAAATTATTTTTTAGTGTTCATACCCTTTGGTTGATATATAAATAATACACATGAAATGGTAAACAGCATTAGGGGTACAATTATTGAATCAGTGGAAATGTAGATTCACAACAGTACCAAGTTTCCAGTTGTTGTCACGATAGGGAAGCGGCTATTTGTGTAAAGCTTCATACTCTTTTTTCTTTTTTAACTCTCATTTGAATTTTGCTGTAGTTGAGTTATTTTATCACAAAGCTGGAATATTTAGAAAGTCGAAGATCTAAAGCTTGGATAGGAATTGGCCACAAATATACAACTTCAGTGAGCACAGAATAAAAAGCAAAATGGGTGTCTCGTGGACTGAAACAGTTGCTTCATTGGTTTTGAGTGATCTCCACTCTAGACCCTCATGTAGTATGAATGGTGGAGAAACTGCTTTCACTTTTCCAGAAAAATATGCCAAGTCCTCAAAGGAAGGCAAATGTTTTCCTTCAAACAGCAACAAAGCAAACACACGTTGGAATCACCTACTTAAAAGTATGCTGGGAGTGAAATTTCCTCTTCTCAAACTGAGCCTCGATTAAAATGAATGTCTCACCCTTGTGATCTCCCATAGGGTTATGGAACCTTATTTATTTAAATTGGTTGGCTGTCCCCTGAGAGTTCGACCAATGGAGTGATACGAAAACTCATTAGTGCCATTTTATTTTTAAATCCCACAGAACAGTCTCAAGCAGAGCACGATCACTCTCTGAGGTGCCCCCACTGCGGAGCAGCCTTTGGAACGGGATGCGCACCCGTAAATCATAATGCCCATCAATCATACAGAGGTTTCTATCTGCTGACTCTCCTCTATCACTGTGGGGGACAGATCCAGTTCATAATGACACCTGCTATTGAAATCTGACTCGGCAGGTCACGTACGCCCCCATTTTTGTCTAATTTTGCGATTCTTAAATTCTAGGAGGACTACATACCACTTCAAATTCCATGTAAAGAGAAATATAAAAGAACTGATCATGCACATTTGCTTGCTATGAGACTCACACTCAGCTTATACAGTAGAACCATGAAAGCAAAAAAAAAAAAAAAAAAAAAAACCCAAAAACACAAAAATAAAAACCACCAATTACTATTAAGCCCAGATATAAAGAGACNAAAAACCAAAAAAAAAAAAAAAAAAAAAAAAAAAAAAACCCAAAAACACAAAAATAAAAACCACCAATTACTATTAAGCCCAGATATAAAGAGACCAGTGCATAGACTAACAATTGGGTGCTGTCAAATGTTAAAACCAGTAAATTTCCGTCTTGTTAAATCATCTGATGGCCATTTCTTCTTTAGTTAAATAGGGATAAATAATAAAAAACAATTTACAACTAAAAGATGCTAGCATTTTGCAGCTGCTGAATGTCTTTTGGGGAGATTAGCTTCTATAATGAGGAGATATAACCATCATTTTATAAAAGCTGTTGCTGTCTTGGGAAAAACAGCATTGAATGTGATTAGAAAAAGACTTCCTTCATGAACCTATTACAGTCACACACTGATTGCTTGGTATATACTTAATGATATCTCCATAGCTGAAAAACAATAATTTGTTTCTGTAAATCTTGACATAACACATTAAGCTCAATGATGCCTTTATTAGGTCTACCTTTGACTTGAGTAGTTGAAACTTGCAGAACCCTAAAAAAGTTGAAAACCAAATCAACTACCTACAATGTTAGCATAAATATATCTATTACCCACTAGTTTAGTTAGAAGTCTTTCCCAAATAGCTGAAATACTATTTCAAGATTTCAAGTATCCCTCACTGCTAGTCTCCCATTAAGGCTATCAAAGATGGGTAATGGGGGGGGGGGAGATGAGAATTATGGAGTGGGGAAAAACTGTATTACTCAATTAGTATTTGGGAATAAACACCTAACTTTACTCCTTATTTTTAAAAAAAAAGTTTTACAGGGTCACCAACTGACTTTGATTTTTTTCATAAGAAGAAATAGAAGAGGAAGGAACACAGTGTCTCCACACCTCTCTTTCCTCCCCCTAATTCATCCCCAACAAGGAGTCCAGGAAGCTTCAGCTGCTCCCAGAAGAAAGACCCACACCAGTCTTGACCGTAAGAATTTTTTTTTGTTTTGTTTTGCAGCAGCTGCTTCCCACAAAGATAGAAATGTCCCTATTCAAAGCTTAAGACCCTACACTTTTACATTCTTTATAGCCGAAAGTCTACCTTCTAGCTCTGGTAGTGTTATATCCAAGTCCAAAACCAGAAACTCCCAGGGAAACTTTTCATACCCTAAAACAAGAGGAGGAACAACATCTAAATGGGAAATAGTAACAGGTTTTCATAACTTACCAGTATAAAATCCATCCATTTGTGACTAGTACAAACCTTTGGACACACACATACACAAACATGTATAATTCATTATAATCTTTTTTAACTCAGTCACTACACACACAAACATTAAATGCGTGTCCTCTCTTTTAACTCTAACTTTATAACAAGACTCAGAATTCATGAGTCATAGGACAAACTAAGATAACAGTCATTCTCTCTTGCAGAGTTTATCCAGCCCTCCATCCCCAGGCCAATCACCCTGATCAACAACCCCCCAGTTCAGCTTCCACCTACTAAAATCAACAACATTTCCAAGTTGGAAAAAGGAAATCTCCACAAAGACTGACTGACACATTTCTTCATAAGCAGTTTTCAAGGTTTTGCTCTTTGCTGCTGGGCTCCTGAGAGAAATTCATCTCCTGGGATTAGGGTAACAATTAGTGATTCATGCACTTGAAGAGTGGTAGAACTAGGTGTGAAAGATCACACATTTGTGAATGAACATGAGAAAATTCAGAGTTGTAATTATTTAGTGTTTTTAAAACCAACCCTCATCTACGTCACACAAATCTCCGAATCCAACACTACAGAGCTACTATTAACTCCTTGTGAGCTAACTGGAGGGTGGCTGGGGTAGGCGAGGGGGCCAGTTGGGGAGGCTAGATGGGGTTGCATCTAGCCATTGAAGACTGGTTGTAGATCCAGACTTCTTGCATCTTTTTCTCAAGTTCAAGTGCTTTAGAAGAGTTTCTCTCTGACTGTCTTGTTTGTAGCCCTATCCTCTGCAGTAGCCCACCAGAAATTTTCTTACCAGGCTACTGCTGATTGATTGCATTTATGGCTTTGCTTACTCTGGGTTAACTGCAGAAGAAATAAATTTCTCATTTAAAAAGGTGAGCTCAGGAGAGGGGCTCTGTCTTCTTTCTCCATTGTATGTTCTACCACGAGTATAGATGCATCACCTTAGTCCTAATGGAACTCCCTCCTCTCTAAATTCTCCTCCCTAATCACCCAGCTGATTAGGAAGATGGTTATAGAGCAAAGTGCTTCCTCCCTCCAGGGAGTTTAGTGCTCATGCATCATAACTCAGTTATAAATATGTGTACTGGGTACTGTGTTATCCCACCCCCATCATCTCTGAGCTAACCTGAGAACATGTTACCTTACATGGTATAAGGGAATTTGCAGATGTGATTAAGGATTTTGATTTGGGAACACAAGAATGAGGCAGAGGGACCAGAGTCTGGAGGGAGCTGTGAGCAAAAGTCAGAAGAGTGAGGTGAGGAAGGGGCCATGAACCAAGGAATGCAGGAAGCTTTGGGAGCAAGTACAAGGTCATTGAACAGATTCTCCCCTCAAGCAGCCAGAAGGAATGCAGTCCAACTACCACCTCCTTGATTTTAGTGTCTTATGACTGCTTTTGTATTTCTCACCTCCAGAACTGTAAGATGATTAATTGGTGTCACCTTAAATCTCTAGATTTGCAGTAATCTATTCTACTAGCAGCAAGAAGTGAACAACATGTACAATGCAGTTTTCTAAATGGTCCTCCTTACCCTGTTGCAGGGTAGTGGGCATCAGGAATTCTCTCCTCTATAAACCCCCATCTGGAAAAGCTGCCTAGCCTGCTCCCAAATTTTAAGGCAGGGAACTGAGCTCTATGAGAATAATCAAATTGCCAACAAACAGAAATAACACTGACACTGTCACTTCTGGCAACAAGTCAACAGTTAGTGGATCAACTGATACCTTAACAACTACCCAAGCAGGGAGAATGCTTGCAGTGGTAGCTTTTTATTACTGACTATCTAAGAAATCATGAACTGCTGGGGATTACAATCTGCGTGGGATAAACAACAGGTCCCTTCCTGGGTTCTGATGCTGCTCTCTAGCACAGGATGTACCCAACAGCCTCCCAGGCTATACTAGCATATATTTTGATCAAAACAGTGTTTTTCCCTCTTTCAATTGAATTCTAGTACCTTGATTAAAATATTCACTTTCCAATTAGCCACAGGCGTCACTATTCCCTTTCTTACCCATGGCTAATTTATTCCGCCATCTTGCCTAACTGTTCCTTATGGACATCTGAATTTTCTATTGGGTTAAGATCTAGGGTGACTCATGATGCATTTACAACTTAATGCTTTGAGGAAACTCTAATGATCCTCCATCTCTCACGACCTAGTCAACCATCTGTGTGATCCTCCCTCCATAGTCTATTCCGCTACAACTGCTAGTAAAATACCACAGGGTTCTAGTAGGGCATGCTTTATTATGTTCATTAAAAAAATCGAATAAGGACAGAGACAGTGGTCTTAGCATATTTGTAAAGAACATAGTGTTAGACGTAAAAGCTTTTTATTGAAATATATATATATATTTTACAATATACACAGACATTCTATACACACAAATTCTGTCTGTCTGTCATGCAGAAGATTTGGGATATAGGCCAGAGGTGCAGGGGCAGGTGGATTGAGAGAATTCACCAGAGACATAGTGGGGAACAGAACAGGCCGATCTACTGAAATGCACTGCTGAGATAGGAGAGGTATGCTTTACCATAACTGGGTTAGCTCTCTGGCTGGGGATTGAACTCAGGCCATAGAGGTGATAGCCCTGAGACTTCACTTCTAGGCTACCAGAGAGAATATGTATTTTGGATAAGCAGATGAAAATCCAAAAAAATTCTGAATCACCTAAACTTCAATTGAAAAATTTGTCATTTAGAATAAAACAATAAACCACAAATAGAAAAGCCCTATGTAGGTACAGAAGATCATCAGATAACACTGCTTAGTCCAATAGTGTCTGATGAGAAGAAAAAAAAAAACCCTCCCCATATTGAAGGAGCAAGCATTATCAAGGATCTGCTATATTACACATCACTTCACATAAAGTCACAGTTTCCAAGAACCTATCCAAACGATGAGGGCTTACTGTACTAGATGGGAAAACAGGATTCAGCAGAAGCACATGGAAAGAAGACTGAAGTTTTCTAGTAGGAGAAGCTCCGTTTGGGACACTCATTTTTATTCTGGCCAAACAAAACACGAATAGAAGTCAAGGTTCTGATCCATATGGACCACATTTCTTCAGTTACTGCTCACAAATGACATTTATAAACTGGAAGCTGTTTGTAAGGAAATGGGCAGGAAGGATGGTATTGGGAGGTAAATCGGAGTCGGGGAAGGTCTGAAGGAATCTAAGTCGCTCAACTAGGAGCACTGGACACTCGGGCAGGCAGCATCCGGTGTGCATGTGGGCAGCCTGGCCCACACTCTCTAGTTCTGTGAAGGAAGCTGGCATTTATTTTGCTTGCAAGGGTAGAACAGGGGCCAAGGAAAAGAGGAGAAAGGAAAAAGTCTGCCTGAATAGAAAATGAATTTTCTAATGATTTGACTGGGGCACAAATGGAACGGGCATTCATGAGTGGGAGTAAGTTCACTGTGGGTAGAAGCATTCAAGCAGGGTTGAGCTGACTCTTAGAAAAGAGGCTAGTGGACAATTCATGTGTGGGATAAGATGGCTTTTGTGGTCTAGTCTAAAAGCAAAATTCCCTGACCCTATGGCCTTACTGTCGTCTAGCTAATGCATGACTTGGAATGTGATTCTGTGGAGTTAGAGGGGGAGAAATTGAGTTTGTTTATGTAGACTAAACTGCCACTTAGGTACAAGCCAAACAGGCTTTTTCTTCACTGAACTGGTCTCTGGTGAACCTGAGCCTCTGGAATGTGGTTTTCATGCACATCTCCGGCTATTACTTTGTTAATCAAAGAGACCCAAAATATCCTGGCATTTAAGTTTTCAGTGTTATTTGTAGCATTTTTCTCGTGGCTTCATCTGTTCTCAACCTTTAAAAGATTCTTGGCATCACATAAACAACACCTGAGTATGTTAAAAAAGATTCCCCAGAACTCTGCGCTTATTCGGGATGAACATTTTTCTAGCAACCTATGCACTGCCAATCGTCCAGAGAGTTGCTTTCCCTCTCTTTTCTGATTCAGGACAGCTTTGAAATCAAATGATTTGCCACTCACCAGTGTGCATACATGCAGAAGGGGAAGACGCTAAAGCATGGGGACGCTGCATCAGACGCCTTTGTAAGGGATGTGCTGCTGCGTGCAGACATGACCATTTCCACGTCATTCACAGTCACATGGCAGCAGCTGTGCTAGATGAATATGCAGACAGGGCTTTGGCCCCAAGGAATTCACACACTAATAAGGGACACAACTGTGCACATTGGTAGCTGCGTCGTCAATGTGGTAACTGCTCTTGAAGGGATCTCTTTTCATGCTCTTGAAGGGATCTCTTTTAAGTCATGGGAGTCCAGAAAAGATGCAGCTAACACTTCCAGGGAAAGGCGGACAGATAGCAACAGCAGAGAGAACATGGTGTTGGAATTAGATGTTGCTAAGCAGAGGGACATGAAAGCACAAGGCTGAAGGGCTTGGGTGACTCTGAGTGGGATGGAAAGGAGCAAATGACAGGGCCATGGGAGGAACAGCCACGACGAGCTGCCCAGTGCCCTCTCCCTGTCAATACATAACACTGCATACTTGGTGCTGCTTTTCCAGTGCGAAGTAGGGGAAATGGAATACCAAGTACCTACTGTTCAAGGTATTTTGAAGTAAAAAATGTGATATCAGAGGAGAGAATTCTGGAATAAGTTAGATAGTATGGGTTAGTGTCACAAACTGCATCTCTATAGCCTGCAGAAAGCTCTGTCTGTCTGTCTGTCTGGGCAATGCCTTCAGAGGGATAGATATTCTCCAGTTCACTTCAGGCTCCTCCTGCTCCTATTGCATTCTATAAACCAACTGCTTCAAACATCCACATGACCCAGCTGAAAACCAAAAGTTTAGCTCAATAGTCATGGGATCTGCACAAAGCAATGTGGGAATTGTGAGTGTTTTTGAGTCTGGATTTTCTCTTAGACAATGGGAAAGTGATACATTGTTCTGAGCTAAGACATTAATGAGGGTGATTAAAAACAGGTCTTTGAAGTTAGAGCTATTTTTCACACAGCCCTCTTAAATGAAAATAAATATCACTCCTGCCCAATCAAGAATGGAGTAATGGTCTGAAAAATTCAGAAAGAGAGAGGGGGAAGTAATGATAAGAAGGGTTTCTATTTGGGGGAAAAAAAAACACAAAACAATGTTTTAAACAATAGTTTGAGTATATTCTTAGAGTAAAATGAATTTGTACTTAATTTGTGAAATATAGAAAATTAGATGGAAAGCTGAGATCTAAATGGATCTCTGGCAGTTCACTATTTGGTGTAAAATATACTTAATTTTACAGAATAACTTGTAAAAAATGGTCTGAGAAATTCACTAATTCAGCATGGAGGGAGGAGAAAAAGAGGAGGAACACTGGGAGAGAAATAATGAAATGAGCACTGAAACTGAAAGGCAAAAACCCTGAGGGGGTGAAGACTGGTATAAAGGAGATTCTCTTGATGACTTCCAAATCTGAAACAATCCCTTTCATGTATCTGAAAGCTGCAAACTGAAAGTGGATGAGGTTCTTTATGCAAGAGAATCATGGAACAAGGATGGAAGGAGACCTTGTGTGTGCTGGAAATCAACTGTCAGTGTCAAATGTCTGTAGTGTAATTGCCTAAATTTTGGTTGAAGTGCCAGTTTAAAACAGGGGTATGCCTTTCCTTTTCTCCCCTCAATTCGAAAGCCATCTACAAAAGCATCCTGGTAATTCCGAGTGCGAGCTCACTAAACCCAAGGACTGAATGAGGCTGCAAAGGAATCTGAACTTTGTTTACACAATTAGGAGACACTCACGTGCACACTCCATAAATGACAAGGTTCCCGCAGCAAATTAACAAGAACAATTTTCCCATCTCAGGAGCTGTCAAGATGGGCCCTGCTGGCCAATTTATCTTACTCTAGTGCATCTCTGGTGCTTGTCAATCAATATGTGAAACATTTGGTGCTGATTGCCATTTTTCTCTCCACTTCCTTTTGCCTCTTGTACCAGGCAATTTACTGCAAGTCAATCAAGGTCGAGGCCGACCTTGTTTAAATAAAACACTGTTGGGCTCTTTCACACCAACAATTGCAAAGATGGAATGAGCTGGATCTTTTACATTTACGTTGATACTAGATAGCTCTTTTTTCCATCAGCTCTTTTAGAATACCACCCTTGAGTCATAAATCATAACTAAAGTCATACAGAGTTGGAAGTCACTAAGTTGAGTGACAAAATGCATGTTTCGGTTACAGGTGTGCCACCTGGCCAAAGTCCCAGCTCTGCTGGCCGGCTTACAGGGTGGGGGTCCCTATGTACTCCTTCAGTGTGTGGTGAGCACACACCCTCCAGCACAGGTGCGCTGTACCACACACAACGACAAGATCATCTGCGATAAATTTCTCAGCACGTTACTCAGTCACTCTCAGCGGTTCACTCAGCCAATGGAGAAGTCTTAAAGGACGCTTTTCCTGGTTGTAAGGAACATGGGGCAACTCCAGCTCTTATTCACCTTTCCACCCCCACCCCCAGCCTTTGTAGCCACCACCTGAGGCTTTGTTTTCCCACAGGGCTTATTACCCACAAGTGATACTGTGTATTGTAAAAATGCTTGAGGGGCACACGTACACACACCTATAAAGACAGATACCTAGGCCAAGAAGCTGGCAATCATGGGGTCTACGAGGCCTGGTTGCTGCCTGCCTGCTGGTCTGCCAGTGTACCTGGTCCCCTGCTTCAGCATTAAAGGCATGTCAGATATACCTACATCTCCAAGATTCTTTTTCTATTTGCCCAAATCAACTGAGAACCTACCTGGCCTGGGGCAGCTGCACGAGACTGGTTGTCTCACCACCCTGGCCAGCTGTCATGAGGCAGGGTCACACGGCAGAAGAAGTAGACCCCTGTCATCAGGATTGATAAGCAAAGGATGTGATTTCAAGGGTTAACCATAGAGACCAGCTCGTGGGTTTGAGTTGTAGGACATTCTGGTGATGGACAGCTTGCTGTGACCAAGTCAGGTGAGTCCCTTACTAACATCATATTTGCAGAAGAAAAAAAGGGGGAGATGAAGCAGTTGAGTTCAGTGAAGTTCTTGAAAACAATCCACTCTCAGCTTTTGTTTGTAAAGCCAGCTTCTCCCTGCAAGTCATCTAGAACTCCTGTTCTGTTTGTTTTTCTGAATAAAGCCAGCTCTGGTTGTTTAGTAAAATTTAACTTTGCAGCCCCACTCCCGCCAATGTTAAGAACACACATGGAAATGAGGCCTGACTAAATGTGACTCTTAGGGAAAGAAAGGAAGACAGTTGGACAAATATAGAATTTCCTGAAAATAGTAATGTGTAGCTTAACTGCTAGAGAAGGGCGACACTCTCAAAGTGATTCATTAGAAATGGATGCTTTCTGAGAGGCTACTATGTATGATAAAGACACAGTTCAGTGTTTTCAAAAAGTGTGATTTCCCCCGGTTTAGACCTAAAACAAATAAACAAAACGTCTTCAACTTCTCAGAGTGAATATGACCCCATCCTTTTATGCCAAATGGAATTCCAATGAGCTTCTGCATCTCATGGGGTGACTCAGTCTCGCTTGGTTTCATCATCTGTCAGAAGTCACTATAGATGTGCAGTGGGGGCTAGAATAACATCCTTTCAGTCAACGTTGTTTCACTAAAATGCTGATGAGAGAAAAATCAGTTCCTGCTGGAGTCACTGTCTGTGCCGCTTGCACGTTCTCCCACGTCTGAGTGGGTTTTCTCTTGGGGACTCCAGTTTCCTCCCACACCCCAAAGGGGTACACATGAGGTTCACTGGCCTTCCTCAGTGGTCCATGTCGAAATGAGAGTGGATTTGTGTGTGATGTGCCTGAGATAGAGGGTGTCTTGCCCCACAACCTATACCCTAAGCTGCCACAGAAGGCTCCAGACCCTGAACTGGAACAAGTAAGTTGGAAAATGAGTGAATCCAAGTGATTATGGGAACTTTGGTGATATGGTAGTTGGAAATATGCCCTAGGAACTTAACTCCTTTTTATAGTCATCAGCCTATGGTAAAACCGGTTTCATTATACATTGTTTTAAGGTCACAGCTTCCAAGAACATGATGTGAAGAGTTACTGTATTCCTTCCTCCACTTGAAAGCTATTTATTAAGTGTCTATTAAGCATTAGTCTCCACCAAGGTCACAGTGAACAGAATCAAAGGGATCTCTGTTTCATGGAGCTCAGTTAGGTCAGGGCATAAGATACTAATGAATCATCTCAATAACATAAGTATTGTTAGAACCTGAGATCAGTGCTATGCAGGAGGCATTTAAGGACAGCCCAACCTAAATCAGGCAGCTAAGTAGGAATGTTCTGTGAGGATGTAATCCAACCATATTCCATTGAATTTGAGCTAACCGCACCAGCCCAGTCTGGCCCAGAGTGTGGTTCAATAGCCCCATTTGATCACTGCCCAATGAGGAAAACACAAGAACTGAGAGCTATGGTTAGAAACTTCACAGCAACTTAACATTGCCATAAGGACACATTCATCAATAAGCTCAGTGCCTTGAATGGGTCATAGACAAGTCTGGGGAGGGGTTAACCTCTTACAATGAGTCATGTAGGCTTTGCGTGCATAAGGAACATATACAAAAGGCTCCTGCAGAAGTAGAAGAAATGGAGGTTGAAAGGGTCTTGCTCCACAGAGCCCGAGAAGTTCTGATCTGAGGATTTAAGCAATATCATCCCCAGTCTAATATGCATTGAGCTAAATGCTTGACTTCATTTAGCCAACACCAGAAGGCAAGGTACCTCCCATTCCTTTCTGGTTCCTGAGATGGCAACAAGATGTGTGGGTCACTGGAACAGCACAATTTAGAGCCATAACCATGAGATATTCTAGGATGAAGAGTTGAGCTTAATCCCAAAGAATTTACATTTATTTTAGCTAAACCATAAACACATGAAGTTAGCACCTAAGGAGGCCTCTGACAAATGGGGTAGTGGTGAGGCCCATGCTACTCATACTGTCTGACAAGGTTCTGGGGATGAGGGACACTCCTGAGATGTCAGGGTGCTCCACAAGCTGGCCCCTGCTGGATCTCTGTTGTTTTGGCTGATATTAATGTCACCATTTTGTAAAAGGCAGGCTGAGTGCTAACTGAAAAATTAACCCACAAGGTGTGGTTGTAAGATTCGCTGTTTTGTTAAATAAAATAATTAGCTGCTATGCATTTTGATGATGAAATACTGATTGGTAAATAATGTAACACAAAATTTTCTAAAATTGATAAAGACCACCGATACCAAAAACCTAAATAGTGAAAGCTGTAACCGGAATGTGGTTGTTTAATAACAACAACTCAAAAGTTAGTTATTAAGTAGTTTCCCAAATTTAAACATCTACTTTGGGAACTAGCCCCAGGATCGAGAAATGACTTCTGTAGCTTGGCCCATTATGAAAGGCTCTTTGTTTCCTAGGTGATGAATAAGTCACAAGAACCCTTCCTCCTCTCCTCCCCTCCCTTTTGCCTTTGTTCTGCTTAAATTGTGATTGTAAGTTTTAGGTTCAGGATATAGTGAGGTCAGTAGTTACTTTTAAAAGATCATATGGGGTTTGAATATAATTTAGGTTTTGATTTTAGTATTTCCCCTTTATTGGAGCCCTGTAGTTTTAAGCATTAACACTATTTTCATCTTAGGCCTGTGACTAGAAGTTTATCCCTTACTCCAAGTAAAAACAAAATCATTAGGTTGTGATCGTGCAAAGTTGCTGTGCCTACTTTAACATTAATAAATAACTTGTGTAATCACTACAACCAAAACACTGATGGGAATATGTTACTTTGCACGAAGGTTTCACTTTGTAATAGTATACGTCATTAATCTTAGTTGGAGATCATAAGCCCCCAAATTGTTTTTAAGAAGAATTGTAATGATTGTTATTTTCCTGCTCTATACACCTGTTGATGTAATCCCACTGCTTGCTTGTAATGTATAAATAAAGACCTGCTGAGCCTGTCAGTAGGAGATACCTGCACCTTGAGTGTCTGTGTCTTCTCACTCCCTCCTCTCCCCTTCCCTCGTCAAGTTGGCCTAGGCCGTCCCTCCTGTGAGGATCCTGGCCATAGCTGGAGCTGGGCTCCCGCAGGGCAGTTGGTGAGCCTGGATAAAGAGATGTTCTTACTATTTTTTTCTGCTATTTTGATATATCAAAACAAGATATTACAAAAATAAGGATGGCAGTTTCTAAATAAAAGTTAAATCTTCTTCAAGTCAATGACCACGCTGACTAGGTGGCACGTGGTTGTTCCAACAAATTGAATGGGTGTGGTGAGGTTCAGCTCAGCATGCAAAGACACTGGTACAAGTCACCCTTCAAATGGAGGCTGGGAATGCTGAATAGTTCCCTTGGTGGGCATGACATTCAACCCAGTCTGACATAGTCTGATAGAGCAAGCATTCTTTGACATAAATTCATTTGTGATCTTTACTGAGACACTGAGTGTCTTATCTGGAGGTGGTCCTTAATGGGGCACAGTATATTTTATTGATGATTCTTTTATTCTGGTGTTTCTCTTACTTGTGATTATATCTGTTGTTACTCTCTGTCTCCTTCAAAATGCTATTCTCTTGTGAGAGTAGGCACTGTTTGGAGGCTTAATGAAGCTTCTATATTGTTTGCTGATTTATTGGGTTCTCAGTTAACAGGGGGGTGGGAGAGGAGGTAGGGTACACAGAACTCATGCTCCAGGATGAACTGAACAAACATACTTTGTGCCAAGTACATTTGTATGTGTGTTAAATTTGTGCAAGAGTGCTATTTAGTTATAGCAGAGTCTTTATGGGGGAAATACACACATTTTTGAATCCACCCATCATTTCTCATAACATTTTATAAAGTTTCATTATTATATTCATGTGTCACATTCTGCAACAGAATCCCAAAGCTGTTTGTTAACATGACATAAAAGCCAGGGTCCAAACTTGCTTTTTCTCTTCTGAATGTTTGTCAAAGGTAAACTTTTTAAACTCTGTAATCAAGGTCTCAGATTCTAATGCTTATTTATTGCTTATTTTCATAAGCAAAGTAATTGTTAGAATTGCCTTAAATAAGGATTTTTGTGAATTACATACGTAATTTAATTTCTTCACCAACCCTAAAAATTCTCCTATCATAAGCAAAACAACAATTCTTTTTTTAAAAAGAAACTACAAAGAGGGCCTCCCTGGTCATGCAAGGGGTTGAGTGCCGCACTGTAGGGCTTCTGCAACCACTGCAGCATGAGTTCAATCCCCGGCCAGGGAGGGGATCCACATGGTGCAGCAGAACTCTCCTGCCTTGCCTGCTGCTCCCCTCAGCAGTATATTTCAATCGATCTGCCTGTTCTGCTTCCCATTCTGTCTCTGATGAATCTTTTCACCACCCACATCTCTCTGACCTATAACCAAGCTCTCATATGCATAAATACTTTGAGAAAAAAAAAGAAATTACAAACAAAGGCATATCCTTGTGGCAACTAAGAGTGTATTTTCAGTATCAAGGGAAACTAAGTTGTCCAATCAGAGGACATGGTGTTATATTTACTTTGTAGTCTGTTCTCAATTCCTTAAACACCCAAGGACAAGGGTGTACATGTCCACCTACACGCACACATGCACACACACACGCACACACATACAGCTTTCACTTTTAAAATAAAAGTTGGTTAAAAGAAATACATATCTTTAGGTTCTATGTAAACCTCTTCATTTTTCTTTCCTAAAAGCAATGAAGCCTTGGTTTTCAATGCTAACAAATGTTATATGACAGGTTCACCGATTTACTGCTCTGCACCCTTTTTAATTATGGATGTATGAAGGAAAATTTCACTGAGGAAAACAATAAATCACCAGTGAAATTATTTGTTAGTTGAATGAGCTGAATAAACAGTTGGCTTCAGGGCAAAGATCTGTCTGGCATCTTTTAAGTCATCCCATATTTTTCCTTTCTAGTTCTACCCAGAAGCAGGGCCTGGCTCACAGGAACCAGTGAAGAATGTGGAACTGGCTGGGTTGCAGGGACAACAGATAAGTGTCTGACTTACTGATGCCTGAGTGTGAAATGAAATAATTTTTGGACATCTTAATAACAATGATATGCAGAAATCCTTGTGTGTTGTGTACTTTTGTGATTTCTTTTAATTCTAACACCAATCATATTTTCCCAGACCCACAAAAGCAAGTCTCTTCACACAAGAGAATGGACTCCTGGACCTTCCACTGTGGGTATGTGCGCATGCTCCTTTACACCAACACCCAGTTCCTGGACACCAGCAGGGTGTCAGGTGTTGAGGTCAGCTCAATTCTGAACTGCCTGCCCAGGGTCAGCATCCACTTCTACAGGGAAGGGCTCAGTTTTACAAGGGTCCCCTTCCCATCTGAGGCCAGTCACAAGCCCATGCTAACATGTGCACCTGACCACCTACCCAGATAAGTCAGAAGTTCCCACAAATCCTGCCTGAGGTTTGAACAATATGCCAGAATGGCCCACAGAATTCAGAGAAACGCTTACTAGATGACTGCTGATTAAAAGATGACATAACTCAGAAAACAGCTAGATGGAGAAGCAGCATCAGGCAAGGTATAGGCAAAGGATGTGGCATTTCCATGCCATCTCTAGGCATGCCATTCTCCCCAAGTTTCACATGGGGTTTTTTATGGAGGCTTCATTACATAAACCTGACTGATGACATCACTGATAGTGGTGCCTGAGTCAATCTCCAGCCCTTTTTCCCTCTCTGAAGGTCTAAGGGTTAGTTTGGGAGTTTCCACCCTATGAGCACAGGTCGGTTCTCTTGACAACCAGTCTCCACCGTTAGGTGCTCCCAGAAGTCACCTCACCGACATAAAAGTAGACAAGGCAGTCACTCTTATATTTCAGATATTCATTCTAAGGGTCTTTGGCCTGTGAGTTGCCTGTGGATGAGGACCAAATATTCATAGAATATATAATCTGGTCATCTGAATAACCAAATGTATGTCTTACAAATCACAATAACACAATTAGAAAGTGGCAAACCAGAATTTGCACCGGTTTCTGACTCTAGACCTTGAGCTCACAGTCATCAGTGTCTACGCATTTCCTCCAAGAGAACCACACTTCTTCCAAGAAGTCCTCGTGTATTATTAAAGCTCTAAAAAGAGCCCAGCTTAATGGTTGAAACTCTGGTTCATAATGTACAACTATACAGACTGCTCTCTCCAGTGTCTGCTCTGAGTGAAAAGGAGGGTTGCAATGCTGTACATGAAGAACTGTGGAGACGGGGAAAATGCGCCATCACTGGAGTTTTTGGGGGGAGGTAAGAGAAATAGGAGTAATAAGATGGTTAGTTTCACTTTGAAAGCCTGGAATGTGTCAGCGATGATAACTAACTTTTGCTCTTTTTATAACAAATGTCCTCCTCAGAGTCACCAGCAGACATTAAGCACAGAAGCAGCCACACTACAATTGGTTTAGTTCCTTTCCTGGATGTCCCTGTTGAACTCGTCCGAAAAGTTTATGAAGAATCATGATCACTTGAAACACACTCATACAAATAGCCCTGACAGTTCTCAAGTCAGGACAAATGTCTCCACTTCGGACTTCCTCCCATACCAGCACAAAAGCTGCTGTAGCGAATCCCATAAATATCTCAGCGGGCACCTTTGTTTACAGGTACTTAAAAGGACTCTGGAGCGCTCATCTTTGGAAACAGATTTGAGACCCATAACCAGATATTTGTGATAGAATTGCTGACTCTTTCTGTGGCTTCTTTTCTGTCATTAAGCTTCAGCTTCCTTGTGCATATATTGATTATTCTTTGCTGTGTCTGGTGCCACACAGCAGATTGTTTGAGATTTAGTATTTTAGATTTGTGGCTGCAGTACTTTCCCTATTTACCGTAATACTAAAGCAGGTACAGGGCCCCAGAGGCTTCCCTGGGACTTGTTCGAGGGGAGCCAAAGTGAGAAACAAGGGGACAAGGACCTGGGAAGTGGTGGATAGTGGAGAGGCTCCTGGGGCAGTTTTGTTTATGGTACCCAAGTGGCACTGTGAGATGAGGATGAGAGATACTTTCCCACCTATAGACAGTGGCAGCGGTTTAGTCCTCCCTGGGCCTGCAGGAGGTATTGGGGCTGGGTGTGTCATATCTGTCAATTGTTCTTTGAGGACAAAGAACAGGTGGCTTTGAAACAGTGAGCTCCATGGATAATTTTTTTTAATGGAAGATTAAAAAATATGAACTTTGTCAATCAGAAAAATAAGTACACCTCCATGGAAAAGTAGCTGGGGAAGCAGTGTACGTGGGAATTCTAAAATGCACACTCTTGCACACATTAATAGTTAGATGAAAAGATATTTGACTTACAACCGATCGGATAAGCGTAACCTAAAAAAATGATACATGTGTTTTAAGTTAGCAAATGGACTGACATTTTAACAGATGCTAATATCTACTGTTAGGAAGTGGATGGGGAATTCAGCATTCCTACATACTGATAGGGCAGTATGTACAGAAATGCAGCTTTTGGGGGAGGGTTCAGTAGCATGTCTATACCCTTGAATCACTCAACTTCTGGAACATTTCCATGAGGACTTATCAGAGAGGCATACAAAATGTGCAAGGTGGCTCACACTGTCACTTTCTTAGAGTGGTAAATTCTGAGAAACTAAATATCCAAGAACCATAAATGCTTCCATAGCCAATGGTGAATCCTTACACTGAGCCACAGACATGCATTACAAGTCTTTTAGAAAGTACTGATGTGAGGGCCTCCCTGGTAGTACAAGGGGTTAAGCACTGCAGGAGAAGCATCCACAACCACTGCAGCACAAGTTCAATCCCTGGCCAGGGAGCTAACCCACATGGCACAGACCTCTCCTGCCTCCCTGGCTGCTCCCCTCAGCAGTGTACATCAGTAGATCTGCCTGCCCTGTTCCCCACTCTATCTCTGGTGCATCCTCTCCTCTGGCCTGTACCCCAGTTCTTGTATGCATAAATAAATCTTTAAAAAAAGTACTGATGTGAGAACATATCAACAGTGTGTATTTATATATATATATGTACACATAAATATTAGCCTGCTAAGGGATAATTTTCTATTTTTTTGTACATTTCTGAATTTACAAACTTAAAATTATCAGGTTTTTTGCATATATACAAAAATATATCCTGATACGTGCATATCTTTCCTGGGAATCCTGCTCCTTTTCGGGTGTCACTAATTAATTACACCAGGAGTCCTATATGAAATGGACACTGTGTGACATGTTCTTCTCATCTTCCAGAAGGTTCAAACATATCTCCATGAAATAAAAAAGGCATTGTAATGAAAGTCTTGGTTAAAATCGTGACATGCTTTTTCTTCTTTTATGGTGAGGCAGCTTCAAAACAAAGTGGGCAAACTCAGTGTTCAATGGTGGGAGTCTGAAAATGTATTATTCCACAACTGGGTAGATCTGTAAAAAGATGCCACATGTGTTCCAGAGGCTGGCACATCCACTTGACAGGCCACAAAGTCCTAGGGGTGTCCTCAAGTGGTCTGAGGGGGTTCAGAGAGAGTTTCCTCGGGGTAGGACCTGGCCAGAAACCTTCTGGTGAATAGGATTGTTTGTTAACTGCTGTAGACAATTATGAAGGGCAATTAAAAATTCAAATTATGTTAATAGGCCAGAGAAAAATGACTGTTTGCAGAAATCAGTGGCAATTACCAGACATAATGGTTCTCAATTAGGCTGGAGGGGATTTTCAGTCATTCATAATTCACTATCTTAAATGTATCATAAAAAAGTAATTGTCACTTGTTAATAAAACTTACTTAAAAACAACGCTGCTATCTTGTGTAAAAAGGAATGCTTGTCTTTCCCTTCCTCATCAGTGTTTTAAAAAGGCATACTCTTAGTTTAAAAATATATGGCAGGTTGGTTTAAAACAGTATCAAATTGTGTAGAGGTGTCTAAAATAAGAACTAGCACCCTAGTTTCTAGTTCAAGTCCACTCTGGTACCTGACTTTGCAGGGGTCACCATTTTGTTACATACCCTTCTTCCCAACTACCTCCTTACTCCCATTAACAAGAGGGGAGGGAGGTGGGGGATATCGTCCAAGGAATATGTTGTATTGATATTTTTAGTCAATTAAAGGTAAAAAACATAAAAACGTTATCTCGCTGCTCCTGTCATGTTTATTTCTCTCTCAAGGTTTGTGTGCCTTTTTTATTTTTACATTCATGTGCAGCTTCCATTACCCCTAGGAATACAGTCAGCATCCATGCATGTCCTTACAATTCTATTTTTGGGGAATGTGGTTTGCTGTCTAAATTGCACTTCAAAAGGGATGTGATCCGTGGGCTCTTACCAAGTTGGTTCCAAGTTCTATTTCTGACACTTGGGGAGAACCAACCAGTACAGGCAACAAGAGAGAAGAAGGGGGACGGGGAAGGGTAGAGAGAAAATAAAAGAAAGGATTTTTTTTCTTGCTGAATACCCAGCTAATAAGGCCTCTTTTGTCTTCTGTGAGGTACCTTGCTAAGACAGTGATAGCTGCCGCCTTAGTATCCTTGCCCACTCTGGCCAGTTTTGTGAAGACTTCAAGTTCCAACTACAAACTCCACATCTAATAGAACGATTGAGACAAAGCCTGAGCTTGCCCTGCCCCCAGTTAACCACAGCCTTACTCTGGCTGAATTACAATTAGACAGTATTTCCAATTTTTTTTTTTAATTTTTGTATAGAAAAGCTGGGGTGGAGGCCAGAGATGCAGAGGGTGAGAAGATTCATCAGAGACAGAGAATGGGGAGCAGAACGGACAGATC
The DNA here is from genome assembly GCA_019455555.1 of Galemys pyrenaicus. Taxonomy (NCBI): domain Eukaryota; kingdom Metazoa; phylum Chordata; class Mammalia; order Eulipotyphla; family Talpidae; genus Galemys; species Galemys pyrenaicus. The sequence goes on from JAGFMF010011858.1 coordinate 7,582,434, forward strand.
TACTGAAACACACTGCTGAGGTGAGCAGTGGGTGAGACAGGAGAGGTCTGCTTTGTCATATGGGCTGGGGATGGAGCTCTGGCCATAGAGGTGACAGCTCTGCTATTTAACCCCTAGGCCACCAGGCAGGTTTCTTTTTTTCAGAAACTTCTCTCAAAAGAAGCTCTAGTCTACTCTGTCCTGGCACTTTATAGACATGACATAATTAATTTTCACACCCCACAATGAAGCAGGCATTTCTCTATCCCCATGTTGCAGCTTAGAGCATCAGCACTCCAAGGGCAGAGCATGCAACTGTGACTTGAAGGAAGTGGCGGTACTGACTTTTGAACTCAGATATTTCTTGATCCAAAGTCTACACACACCCCCACCCTCCTACTTACTAGCTCTTTGCTAAAATTCTGTAGACACAAGAGTGAGATGTCACAACTCCTGACATCTTAATTGATGACAGCCCTGTTTTTCTTTCTCTCATGGAAGCAATGCTAGACCGACCATCCACAGTCATAGGGATGTTTAGAAATATGAAATCAGCTATGCATATATGAATGACCCCAATTTTGAACCTAGTCCCCGCCCCCAGCCCCAAAGTGTTTGGAACAGAGAAGGCTCTTTGAACTTGCTTTGAAATAGCTACAAAGATAGAAAATGTATTTAGTTTGTCTTCTGTCTCTCACTGAACTTGTACTTGGAAGTGTGTACGCCCTCAGCAGGTGCAGGAAAACCTTCAAGAAAAGCACTTAAGACATTTATTTTGCGTAAGATTTACACATGGCTGGTTTCTTCCTGTTATATCTCAGTTCAAAGTTTACTCTTCAGAAATGGTTTCCCTCAGCTCCTCTGGATTAGAGGATGGAAGGATGGGTTACTCTCCATCATACCCTCTAGTTCATGGTTTTTGAGAAGTTACTCACATTCCAGCATTTTATTGTTGTTGTCTACCTCTGCTTCCTTGAAAGTCAGCTCCATGAAAGTGGAGTCCTTACCACTGTACCCCCATAACTCACTAAGCCAGTGCCTGACACACAGAACTATTTATCAAATGAATGAAAATGTGTTGTAGTGAAGCATGTTTTCATGAACAGTCCAGTCACATGACTTTCCTTTCAAGGCATGCTTGGAACTAAAACCACTCTAGTGGTAAGTGGCATGTCTTCTGGAGTTGGTGGCTGTCATGGAGACAGAACAGCAGAGATCAATGACAAGGGTTTAGAAAGGGGGGGCTAAGAGCGTTCTTTATTCTCTCCTTCTTGAGGCTAACTAGTGATCTCAGAATGACACAAAGGGTGACGTGTCAACATTTCTGCAGTTGGTGACAGCCAGGCTGCCTTCCAGGGATTGCAGCTCCACTATCTGAAATGTAGCCCTTTTCCTTCATTTGCAAAGTTTCAGACTCCAGCTGAACCAGCACAACCTTGTTGATTAGGTGAAGGCTATGGTAAGATCTGATCATCTGATCGCCCAATCAACGGCGGGGGGGGGGGTGTGGGAGGTGGGGGGGTGAGGGGAGAGGTTGGGAGGTAACTCCAGAACTTCTGTGGAAGGGGCCAGACTATAAACACTGCTCTTCTGGACTAATCTGTGTTGACATGTGGTGTGTGTTTGTTTTCCTTCTGATTTGGAAGACTGAGAAATTTTTTGCCATCAAAGGTAAAATCTGGCTAAGCCTTGGCCTTTTGAACTTTTGAGCCTATCATTTGTCTGAATGTGTTGTTTTCCTTATACAAATGCTGTGTGCCTGATTGCAAAGTAAAACTTAATAATTATATGTGTGTCTATATACACGTATGTTTCTATGATCTTTGGTAATCTAAAATAAAATATTTAATTTCCTTACAAAAGTAATAAATGCTTAATGAAAATCTGAAATGATAAATGCACAAAGTGGAAAAAAGTCTTGTTTCTTATTCCTAAACCTCTTGCTTCGTTCACCCCTCCTTCTCCCAGAAAATCTACTTTCTAGATACAGCTCCTCTGATGGTGGTATGTGCCAACAGTGTTACTACACTTTTCACAACTGGATGTTCAGGAAAAAAAAAGCTCTGATTTATAGCACTCGCTGATTTCTCTGGAATAAATACACTCACCACCTACCCCTTTAAGCTAAGACTACAACGGAAAGGGTGATGTACAATCAATTCTACAGGACAGCACAAGGCAGCTCAAACATTCCATTTTCAGCTTCTCCCAAATTATCTTTATTTCTCTCCTTCCTCCCTCCCTTCCCTCTCTTTCTTCATCCCTCCATTCTTCCCTTCTCATCCATCATCCATCCTGTAGTCATGTCAATACATGTGCAGACATACTTAAATCAGTATCTTATAGAAACACTGCATTTTTCCACAGTTTACTGCAGCTGTTTTCAAAAAAAATTCTTGATCATCCTTAAAACCAAAATCCAGAACTGCTAAGCTGAGCCTTGTCTGATCTACCTGCATGAGCCTGGAGCGTGGGTGGGTGCCCACCCTCAGTGCAGTCTGTCTGTTGCAAGAGGGAGTCATTCATCACTGGCCAGCAGGCTCTGCTCGGATAGTTTATTGTCCTGACCTCATTAAAAGCATGTAATCCACGCAGTGCCGTAAATTTATGCCTCTAAATACTTTCCTCTTTAATTTTTTAATACTGCACACATGAAGGGAAAGGTTAAAGCCAATTAAAAGAGATACAAATACCATTATTACTGCCCTGACAAACAGTTAGTTATTGGATTTGGTCGTTTCAGTTTAGAAAGCCATTATTTTTGTTCCTGAATGAATTAGTAATCAAGCTGTTTATTGACTTGTCTCATCTCTGAGATGCTAAATATATATTTTTGGGGGTCCATTCTCTCTCTCAGTTGGCATCATTCCTACACACATAAAATTACAGACAACTTAAGGCCTAAGTGCAAACAATAACTGCACAGCTGCATGTGGAAACCCACATATGGACAGAACCATCACTTTCACTGTGGCCCAGGAAGGAGCGGGCCACTCAGTCATTCTCATGCAGCCAGTAGCAGTAGCTGTTGTTGTTGTGTTCCCCTCCCATTAAGGCTATTAGAGGATACTGGCAGATGCTTAAAAGCATTTAGAGCTCCAAGAACTGATGGGAAAATTGCTGCAAAAGGACCGACAAATGATGACTCTTCTGTCCACCAGATTCTTACTTCCTAGGCAAAATGGACCAAAAGAATAAAGGAAATGAGAGAAACTCATTCAGGTAGGCATTTGGTGTGGTTTTTTGACCTGAGTTCATATTTTCCATTGCATTTGGCCAAAAGTGTGTCTACTGATGAGAAGGTGGGAGCGCTGTCAGTGTTCTAGACTTTCCTGAGTGCTCCTCTTACCCCCAACCTCTCATTCCCTCCTCTAGAAATATAAAGTTGAGCTGAGAAAGCCTGAGATTTCAGGGGGGAGCTGAGACTCCACAACATTTGCTTTGAATCAGACCTACACGAGCCTGCTGCTTCCGTGGGCAGCGGTGCTGACCGTGTGGGACTTCAGAACAAGCCCTTCCCTGCAGATGTGCATCCACCATAATTTGCACGAGGGGACTGTCATTTTTTTCTTACTATACAGTCAAGTTCTTAAAAAGAAAGAAAAACTTACAGGACTACACTTGGAATACACAGACCTTTATGCTTTCCAAGGAGAGCTGAGCACACATTCATAGTGGAACCCATAACACAGCAAGACAGAGAAATGACAAAGTGAAGCATTTTCAAATGCAAGGGATAAAACCCTGGAAACTGCAATGAGTATCTTCTGAGCTCTTTCCTATGGGAAGACTGGAAAGGTGGTTCCTGAAGTGCTCCCTGGGCCAGCAGCAACCCCACAGTCTGAGATCCCATTTGAAATGCAAATTTAGGGGCTTAGCTCAAAGACACTGAATTACAGACTTGGACTGTAGCCCATCAGTTTGTATTTTAAGAAGCCTCCTGGGGAATTCTGACACCCACTTAAGCCTGAGAAACTTTGTCCTAGGGAAGAGTTCTCTTAGCTCCTTCTCGATCTTCAGTCCTTGCAGTCAATCATAAATGAAGCCAGTTGCTAACCACTATCTCCTTCGCCAGCTCACTGACACACGCCATACAGAGCACTGATTGGCTATACCCATCCTGCTCTTCTGCCAAACCATAAACTCCTTGAAGCTGGGAATGTATCTGATCCATTTCTTGATTTTCAGTGCCCATTCAGGGGTCTAGAGCAAAGCAGGTGCTTCGGAAATTCATTATGAGATAAAATGGCTAGATAAGACCCAAGGAACTGAAAAAGAAACATTTGGAAGTATATAAATCCATTCAAGTTACTAGTTCTAACCTGATAGATAAGACCCATGCCTACAGGAAAATGATTTCTGTTTCCTTTCAAAAATGAAGACAAAGAAAAGAGGCCTAGGAACCTCACAAGCAATGTCTAATGGGTTCACTGTTTGTTCTCTTGGGGAAAACAAGATGTAATTGAACACACCTCACGCTAATCGCCTCTTACAATGTGTGTTGACATTCCAGTTGGTTTTGAATATTCCTAAGAGAGTCTCATATTCAGACAGGACCCATCTGCCCATCTGACAATAGATAGGTTCAAACTGAAAACAATCTGAGACTGGGAGATAATAAAATCACAAGAACCACTAGCTCTAGCACAGTGGGTTGAGAAGGTCAGGTCTCTTGGAATTCCCATCCCCCAAGATGTAGGGGAACAGAGGGCAGTTCTTGGGAAGAGGTGAGAACCTGAGACCATTCCAACTGCTTCTCTCTGAGGAACTAAGAGATCTAGAGCAGAGTCTCTAGCCCCTGACAGCCTCACTGGCCTTCTGCTTAGCCATGGAGCTTCCCATATTACTTAAGAATGGTGAAGGCCTACTACAAGCAAATGTTCTATGTCTGCCTTTGTGTGACTCTGGCATGGGATCACCTGGGTTTTAATCCAGGCTCCAACACAGGTTTCTTTAGCTTTTCTGAACCTCAATTTCCACACAGATACAATGGGAACCATTGTGGGACCTAAGGAATAAGCTGTCACAATGAAGTGAAAAACTACATATATTTATATATACAAATAGGAATATAAATACATTATGTCTATAAACTTAGCCAGGTATCTGATACATAAATCTTAATAAATATTAGCTAGTAGAATTAGCTAATATCATTAAGTGTTTGTGCTATTAGGGTTTCGTAGGTCAGAATCTATGGTACTCTCAGGACTCACGAACTGGACTAATGGGTGCCCATAGCTCCCTGAAATAATCTCCACAATATTTCGTATTTGTACATATTCCTTTTCTCTGGGAAGACAGCCCTAAACTTGAATCATGTGCTCTGTGTGGCCAGTGACTCCTCAGTGGCAGAGAATCACAGTGGCGGAGGTGTTGGTAGCCAGGATGTGTCTTGTACAAGTTGGCAAAACAGGACAAAAAGGCACCAATTTCTCCACAGCCAGTGTCTCAGTATAGGCTGGGGTGTACCTCAGGGACCTCCGTTTTTAATTCCACACGACAGAGTGTTTGTTTATTTTTTTTCTTCCACTTCATAACAGGAAATAGCATTTCAAATGCATTCCACCATGAGGAGAGGCAGACAGTTAATTTTCACCTCAGACACCCCCAAGATTTAAGAAAATAAGAGAGCTTCCATCTACGGCTCCTGACCTGCCAAGCACAACATTCTTCGTAGCAACCTAAATCAGTCTGGAAAAGCTCTTCTGTTGCTGAGACCTTTCTCTTGATGCTCCCAGCTTTGGCAACTATGGGAAAGACTGACAGTGAACAGCACTGGACCACGAGCCAAACGCACTAGGGTTTTGTTCTTGAACCCTCTTTAACCAGCACTTTGCTTTGAGTGGCAGCTTCACCTCTCAGGTGCTCTGATTCCTTACCTGACTATGAGGACTTACACCCTGATCACGAATTCCTAAGGCCCCAATTCCTAATTATGGACAAGGACCCAGGTTTAATATAGAAATGGTTATATTAGATTGTTTTTCCTTTCAAGTTTATATCACCTAAGAAAATACTTAATCACAATAAGAAAACTATACTCGTTTTACAAATTTGAAATATATATTTCACATATGTATTTTTTCATATATTATCCATCTCTCTGGATAGACAGATAGAAGAAATATATTCTAAGTATCACTTACTAGCTACAGACAGTAAATGGTGAGCATTTGAGACCAAGCACCCATTAAGCAAATATTTATTCAGCATTTATTAAATGTCAGTTATTTTAATAGGGCTGGGGATGTAGTCCTATTAAAACAAACAAATAAAAAGCCCAATTGCTATCTTCATGGACATGACAGTGATTCTAGAGAAGGGAAATGACAGTCAAAAATACACATGCCCTATTTTTTATCACTTATCATTTAAATTGTGCTAATGTATACTGAAAAGAATAAACTGAATCCTGAGAGAGATAAATGGGGAGCAGGTAGAGATAAATAGGACTTTGGATAAAGGTGTCAAGGACAGCATCTGAGATAAGATCTAAGGAATGGGAATGGCTGACTCCACAAAGAGGCAGACTCTGTGGGCAAGCTCTCACACCAGCCAGACTAGGACAAGGGACTTACTCTGACTCATTTCCTCCTCTGTGAAGTGGGAATGATAAAGGAAGCTTGTCCACCAGGGTTAAATTAGGTAATACTTAAAAATCTGTCTAGGACAAAGCCTGGTATTGCGCTAGTGAAATGTAAATATTGGGCAGAGGTTTTTAAAAAAAACAAAAAGAAGCATGGACTAAGGCTCTGAGGTGGGAAAGACCATGGATGGTTGAGAATCTCAAGGATGGGATGATTCTTGAGTGAAACATGAGTGGGAAGTTGGTGGAAACTGAAGCCAGGGAAGTAGCTGGCTTAGTGGGTGAAGCTGAGTCCCAGCGGAGTGCAGTGGGAAGACCAGAGTTCTGCAATTGTTACAGGGCAGGGAGAGGAGCACCCCAGAACCCTCAAGCCTGCCCTCTCTGAATGGGTTCTGCCATCCGACACATCAAGACAAACATATAAAACCTTTAATGGAAAGGAACTTTAATACAACTAGGGTACAATGCAAAAGGACAAAGAACATAGTTACTAAGTTAAGCATCCAAAGTTACCCATCTCCTTGAGGGTAAAAGTCCAGCCAAATAGGATTGGCCCAAAGCAATGCCCAAAAGTCTGCCACACGTCTAAAGGACCTTTCAGTAAAGACCCATAAAAAAGGGTCAGAAAAAGTCAGGCAAATCTGGGAGGAAAAGAGCAAAATCAAAATCAAGATGACAATTGCCATTGTTAACCTCCCCATGGGTCTCTCACCCACATCTGTTCCAACCAGTCCACGACCAAAAAGCAAGCACAGTTTTTTTACATGTCCCTTTGCAATAGGTGCCTCCTCCAGATCTCCTTGCTGTTCTCCATCTTCCTATTTTTCTTCTCTGCAGAAATCTTCTTATCCTCCTCAGCTCTGCCCACTTAGGGCGAAACCAGGATTTTTGAAACTTCCCCTTTTCCTAGGACCACCCTGTTACAAAATGTCCCAGCGGACCTCAACGTTCACTGCCTAGATGTCAGAAAAATGACTGTCTGATTTACTTTCTGTGCAGTCTTCTCATTCAATGAGTTTAAGTAATACCTTCTCAAAGGGAACAGCTTCTTTAGGTGTGAAGTTTTAAATAAAGAACCCCTGTTTCATTCACGCTCATTAAACTGCCCCCCATCCTTGCAATAATAAATATAATTATATCCATCTTTAATGACTTTAGTTCCTTGAGCTGCAGGTGTTGGAATACTGTATTTATTAACATATTTTAAGCCCTTTAAAAAGACTGCATTAATGCCTATGATAATTTAGTACCCATAATACAATCTCTGTTCTGAATAGATGTTAATCACCACAGAATGACTGATTTGCTGGTGTACCAGCTAAGCCAAGCTCTAACTAGTAGCTAGTAACTTTTAAATTCAATATTGTTATTGAAACTGTTGATTAAAATTTACTTACAATAATTGTTCCTTCCTCACCACCACACCTCCCCTCCCCCCGCTAGCCCCACCCCCTGAGGACTCAAACCGAGAGTGAACAATCGGATTGTATTCCACTGAAGATGAATGAGATAATTCTAAGTGTTTGTATTGCTTGGAACATTCGACTTGGGGAAAGAAAAAAATAGTTGTGCTGATGCTAGCTATTCCAAAGCACCTTGAGTTTATTAGCTAAAACAGCAGGGAGGAAGGTGCCTATGGAGAAAGACACACCAATCCAGAACCCTGCCTGGAGGAAGCAACAGTCTGCCTGCTTCTGCCTTAAAGACTGAGAAAGGTCAGCAACTGCAAGCTCATTTCCACAGGGGGGAGGTATAAGTGACTAGCCTGTGTCAGAACTCCTGCATGCTCCAAAGTTAAACTGCTATTACTTTGGAAACTGAAGAAAAGTCCTATCATGAAATTTGGATCAAAATGAAATGAAGGGCTACACACCAAGAAAATGAAGCTGGCATGTGCTGGGTCCTGAATAAGTGCCTTGCAGGATTAATCTCATCGAATCACCTAACAAACCTTTTCAGAAGTGCCAACATTATCATTTTCCTGGAGCTCAGGGAACTGAAGGCGCTCACTCAGTCACACGGCTACCCTTGGGCCACGTTGCCTCTATAATCCATCCATCAGTCAATCAAGCAATCGTCCCAGTAGGAAGGAATTCAAGTAAATGAAAAACTACAATGAACTATGGGATGCAGCATCAGGCATCAGAAACACTCACTGAAACAAAACCAAAACTTTTTGGTTCTCGGTGGCTTGAGTTTGGTGATGGAAATGGTATTATTCCTATCTGTGGGGCAGTCGGCCTCTGCACTATTGTCTTGCTCTGGACAAGCCTGTCAGGGAAAGCACAGAGGCTCAGCCCAAACGAGACTGGCTTCTGTTCACTATGGTGTGGATGAGGGCACAGGATGGAGGAGCTGAACCATATATAGAGTGAGAAACACTGGGTGCCTGGACAGCCAGAAAGGGAGAAGTTACAGCTGTGACCTATGTGGGGAGCCAGAGCCCCAAGGGGACAGATCTTTACTGATTTGCTCCCTTCAGCTGCAGGGAGGGTTGAAGAAATGGTATATTGTGTATTTCATGTAACGATCTCTCTCTCTCTTTTTTTTTTTTTTTTTCTTTGCTGCTATAGGAAACTCTTCCTTTACCCAAATTTCACTCTGCACAGAGGTCTGGTAGCCGATTTTGCTTGCTAGCTGTAGCTGGTGGTTTGTATTTCTCATGTACCGGGGGAAAGTGCTGAGTCCCACACTGGGTTAGCATGAAATAGACAGGTACAGGCACAGGGTGTGAGAACCCACGCACTGGGGTGTGGGGGGACTGGGTGTACTGCGAAGTAAATGTGAGCATGATTCACGAGCCCCAGACACACACAAGTCATGGCTGGTTTGTGGAATTGGGGCTTGAGCTCATATCTTGGCCACAATTTTTATTTCCTTTTAGCACCATGAACATTTTTTGTACAGAGTGGAGAAGTATTACCATTCAGTCTTCAGACAGATCAATTAAGGCACTGAAAGTGCAGTCCTCAGCCACTCTGACAATTACTAAAGGCCCAGCACTTACTCAAAAGCAACAGAATGGCCAATGCCTGAACCCGGGCTTTCTACCGCCAGCCTGTAACTCACAAGGAAGCCCTATCAGTATAGTGGGCAGTGCCTGGGGACCTACAGCCCAGAGATGGCCACGGTAGCAGCAGCCTTCCTGGGCTGTGCTAGGTGAGCAGGAGACAACGCATAGGAGACCACTATTCACTTTCTCCCTCCCACCGTCCCAAGTGAGCTCAGAGCTGTGTGTTCAAAGACATTCACGGGACTTGCCAGGGCTTCCTCACAGAAGGTGGAGCAGCCCTGCCACTACCAATGGGTGAAAAATAAAATTACTGGTGAGAAAACTAAAGAATTAAAAAAAAAATGAAAACCCAAATCATAGACTCCATATGCTAAGCAATAAGGTACATGTTAGTCCCAACAGTCTAATCACATGTCTTTTCTGCAGAGCTGGAATTTCAACCTCCATTTCTGATTCCACCTCTGGAAGCTTTGCCTCCGTTAAGAGATCCAAACCCTCCATTACCTGTGTGCGCATGTACATGTGTATAAACAAAACATGAACACACCCACCCTGACACATGAATACACAGGCATGTATTTGTGCATATGAAAAAAATCTAACACATCTAACCATGAATCCAGATGCAAACAGACACACATGTATTTAACCTCCCTACCCCCACCAACCATATTTTTAAGTAGGGGTACTTGAAAATTGGAGAATCTTGGAAAAGTTTTTTCCCTAAATGCACTATTTAGTTTATATTCATTTAAAGCTACTCTTGAGACTTTCTCATATCTGAGGCAAGCTCGCTGGAGGTGCCCTCACACGCACCCTCGTGTCTGTGCGTAGAAGCTGTCAGCCAGTAGCCCTGGGCTCCAGGTGGTACCCGGATTCACCTTTAGTGCTTGGGCCACACAGATGCAGCCCGCACAAAGATTTTAAAGATGAATTAGACACGGAAATTGCCAGCTCAGGAGCTCACACACATGTCCCTGCATTGTTCAGGTATGTCTGACTGATTGCTGAGTGCTGCCTGGTTACCCCAGACATCTGAGATGGGGGCGCAATGGATGGGATGGAGAGCTGTTCACGGGGCAGGCTCTTTTCTGGTACAATCCTTCGTCTTCCTCAAGCCCTGTGACCAGCCTCACCGACTCAGCCCGAAGTACCAATCAGTCAGGAGTTCACTGTTTCCTAGATCTGGATGGGCTTCCCAGTGCCTTCCAGCGGGAACTTAAAGGTTACTGCTCTTTCTTCTAGGGGGAACTTAAAGGTTACTGCTCTTTTTTTTTTTTTTTGTAGTATTTATTTACTTATGCATACATGAGCTGGGATACAGGCCAGAAGCACTAGAGGAGGTGAGAGGATTCACCAGAGACAGAGTGGGAGCAGAATGGGCAGACTGACTGAAATGCACTGAGGGGAGCAGCGGGCAAAGCAGGAGAGGTCTGTTGCGCCATGAGGGTCCCCTCCCTGGACAGGGACTGAACTCGCACTACTGTGCCACGGATGCTTCACAGTGCGGCGCTCAAACTGCTGTGCCACCAAGGTTACTGCTCTTGACCAACAACCTCTAGGACACCTTTCCTGACCTTCTTTCTGAGGAGATGCTTGGTACCAATGGCTGTGGCAAGACTTTCCTTCCTCAGTCCCTTTAAACATTGTGCTTCCTGGCATTTCTATCACAGGCCTCCCCAACAGATAGGCACCCCTTTAGGCAAGGACTGCATCTACTCTGCTTTCCCTCTCTGTCAGCGTGTCAGCACAAAGGCTGGTCTCAAAAGAGGCCTTCTGAAACAGGGAGAACTCCTCATCAAGCTGGGCCTCCTCTGAGCCAACCCGGGGGCAGGGTGGAGGTCACAGTGGGGTCACAAAGGTAACAAGCATTATGGCAGGGCTGCTGAGAACACCTCTGGTTTCCTGAGACAGCACCCCAGGTGAGCTCTGCTGGGTTCTCCTCAGGTGAGAGGGAGAAGCCAGCAAATCCATCTCCATGACTCTCAGAGTTAAGCAGAGGTCTTCACACAGAGCCAGAATCTAGAGACAGTCCCAAGGAGGGGAGTAAGGAGGGACTACCAGCACCCTACCATGGCCTGGGCCATGAGGGGGCTTCCCTCTCTGTCTCCCCCACCAAAGGAAACAGGGATCCCATATATGCGGGGCAGGTCATTCTCTTATACCTCCTTTCTAGAATGCAAACGACAGGACTGTTAAAAAATTATTCCACTAAACAAAATGCTGTTACTCAAGATGGGGTTAAAACATTTTTTTTTTAAGGTTAAAAAAGCTACTTGCTCTTCAGGTCAGTAACTGTCATAACGATTTTTCTCTTGCCATATGCTCCTCTGAATTGCATTAATATGACATCTCTCTCGGAAGCATCTGGTCTCAGCCACTTCAAGGCACACAAGGAAGCTGCACATTCAGGCTGAGTATATAATAATGTGGAGAGGTAGTCACTCTCCTGCCATCACGAAGCAAAAGACTGCACTTGCATCAGGCCATCTCTGAGTTTCATACGACATTCTAGAAATGGTGCAAGAGATCGATCATTCAAGCGAGTGGAGGTAGAATTTAAGAGGCCCTTGTGTGCCTATAATACTGTGTGTGTCTATGTACACATGTATAAAATATATACACACACCAACACATATATGTTTTATCAGTTGGTAATCGCCCTCATTGCTCAAACATAGATTCTTATTTTCCATTGACAAGAACTAAACATTTTAAGCATCAAATGAAAAATGAGCCCCACCAATCTACCAGATATAGACAGAGGGGGTATTTCTGTATCTCGGCACTTTAAAATATAAAAAGGGAATTTCCCATCCCCGGCCAAAGGCAAAGTAGCATTATCAACCTCCTACCACGATCTCCAGACTCAGAAAATATTCTGGCAAGTGGCGCAGTTTAAAAGGTTTCCTCTCTCGCATTGGTAGCAATCTTAATCACTGACACATTTATTTTTTTCCTGAATATTCACCCCACCCTCTTAAACAGTTCATTAAAACAACCCAAATGGGTTTAAAAAAAACTTGACCACCTAACAAATGGTCCCAACGTCCCTTCTTTTCTTGTCCTGAAGATCCTTGTGCTTACTTTGTCAGAAGTACAAAAAGAAGAAATGCAATTGCATTTGTGCTGATGCTAAATGTTAATAGATTTGCCTAAATGCTTGCTAATAGCCCCCCTAAAATTAGCTAGACTAGTAGTGCATGCCTAATGTGTTGTTGTTTTTGTTGTTTGACTTGCTTTTTCTGCTGTTTCTTCTTTTATCAGAGGGAAAAAAGAGCCCTAGAAAAAAGTGCAGGTCTTCGGCTGTGAGACATTTCCAGTGTCATATGTGAATTCTGCAGAAAGAACATATATTCTGAAACTATCCCACAGTTCTGACATTCTGTCATGAAGGTGACAAATCCTAGTGCTCTAATGTTTCATTAAATTAAACATGAAATGTTTAATGTTTTGTTAAATTAAACATGAAGCCGTGACTTTGCACCCGAGAACCACAGCCTCCCATCAATTCCTCACATTCCTTCAGGTCACTTGGTAGGTTATAAAAACTGAGTTTTGTTTATTAGAAGTATTGTATTTCTCTCTGCAGTTAAAATGTACTTTCCCCTAATGTGCTTATAAATAAAAAGCAACAAGCAACATACTTTTGTGGCACTTCAAACATTTCTAAACTCAACCCTGCAGAAACAGCACACAGACACCCATGAGCTAACTCTCTTTTGCATTTTTTTCCCTTCAAATATGACAGCCATGATGGAGTGGGTTGCAGAAGGCAAGGATACACAGGTTTTTCTATCGGTCAAACCTATTTTACAGATGGGCAAGTTAGCACCCAAAGAATGGAGGCATCCTCGGAAACTATGTGACAGATTCCTCACACTAAAGAAATTCACCACTCTCCCTTCTGTGTTTTCATCCATGAACAGAATATGACAAGACAAAACAACTCTGATATACGAAGGCACCTGTTTAAGGAGAGAATACATAGGCATGATGGTTGAGGTAGCTGTGGAGCCATTTAGAGTTAGATCAACAATGTCTGGGCCTGATTTGAGACACGCTGCTTGATGTTCAGCCACAAAAATAGTATTCTCCTTTTCCCTCAGATCGATTAGCTTCCAGACTCCTTATTGATACACCCACGGGCTCACACCCCAAACACAATTTCCAAACATGATGTTATAAAACACACTTGGATGATACTTTTTAAGTGGAGAAAAGACAAAACGACTTAAGTGACTTAAAAGGGGGCAAAAAATGCGCAAGTCCCATGATGGGATCATCTGAATATTTTCACATTTTCTTGTGAACTTAAGTGGGCTTTAGCTGGTTTCCAAATGAGGTTCCACACTTGTCAAAGCAGCAATAGCAGAGAGAACCATCTAGTACATAGCAAATCTCACCAGGCCCTGCCAGTCCAACCAAACTTGTTGCCTATGTTGTTTGAGTCAACACGCCAGCTTCTGTCGCTGAGCATAAACCATGGTGCACCCTGGATCTGGTAGAAGATCTCTGCTCAGCCCTCCCCAAGCCAGAACCATCTCCCAGCTATACACCCACACAGGTCAGAATGTAATTGACACTTACCATTCTGAAGCTTCATGTCTGTGAGGCAAACTAAATAAATTAAATGGATCCTGCTTTAATCTTCTTTTCTAGACCCCAACTACCTTAATCAAAAGGAAAAAGAAACAACAAATGTTCCCTGAGGTCCTTCTCCAAAGCCCCAGAGTCTAAGCACAGGATCCCCGTCCTTTAGCCAATGCCCAGGTCCTGTCCCTTAGCATTTACAACAACAGAGAATTACTTCTCCTAGCCCTCTGGTCCATCCCCCTAAGCTCTCCCCCTCACCCCCATCTTTTCCTTCATTTCTATCCTCTGTGGCCAAGACAAGGTTTAAGTTACACTTTAAATCAAAATCTGGAAGCTGCTTCAATTGGATATCTGGCTTGACAGACCTCCTGTAAAAACCCCGGTAAGGACACATTTGTTTCCTTCCTGCGAATGAACTGTGGCATCTATGGTCCCACTTCTTCTCCCCAGTGCCTCCCCAGTGCTCCTTTCCCTGTAAATGAGCTTAAGGCACAGGACTTCATTTGGGGTTAGCTGTCCCACAAAGCTCACATGGCTCTTGCCATTAAGGCAAGAGGCTCTAAAAGGCTAGCAAGATGCTTTTAACTCGGTTTGAGGGGCCAGTCATATCTTGTTAGCAACAGCTACACACTTACCCCGGTTTCAGGGCCTTGACAGAACTGTCCTATTCCTTCTGAGGTTAGGAGCACAGAATGAAATGAACCAATCGTTAGCAGGAGCCGTGCGGCTCGACCCGCTTCGCATTCTCCACAGACCCAGTGAGGCAGTTTCTTCCAGAGTTCCTCCTGCTGGCTTCCCCAGGCATACACAGCCCGCCAAAGTCCTGGCTGCAGTTCCAAAACTACCACTCAATAAAAGGATTTTAAAGGCTGCGCCGGGAGCCGGGAGCTTCAGATCCCAGTTTGGCTTTTTCTCCATCAGCATTCCTTAGCAAGCCTGCACAGAGCGAGGTTTGCTACATTATTTATGTCAGCTCTAGGCTCTGGAAAACACACACTGGCATCCTGATTACTAAGAATCCTCATGGATACAATTAAACCGTTCCCACATATATTCCCTTCCCCCTCCCCCTTCCAGATTCACCCTCTTTCAGAGGAAACAAAAGCACTTTAAGGCATGTCCCAACTCATCTCTTAGAGCCAAGAGGGCGTCCGAATACGGCCATAGAGGCAGAGAAGCTGAGGGAAAGGGACTCTTTCCCTTGAGTGGCCAGAAGACACACGCGGAAAGTTTGGGTAACAGTCTGGGAGAGGCCCTGCAAGTGGCCGCTCTGTGTTGGGGGTGCTGATACTAGACACAGCAGAGTGGAGGTGCTCTAAAAAACCATTTTGATGAATTCATGGAAGATTGATTTAGAATAGGCTGTTAAGGGAAGAAAGGAGCACTTGGCAACATGTCTAACCTTCCGAAGTAGATGACGAGCAATCCCGCTCACCCAGCAAATGCTCCTCGGTGGCCCATCTGAATCACAGCCTTAGATGGGAAGACCACTGATCTAGCCAAGGAGAGCCATGATTCCATCCCCGAGTCTCCTCTTTAGCAAAACGAGCAATTCTCCGAGTTGCAGTCCACCATTTTCCTTCTTGTCCACAGCTCCAAACAGCCGAGCGAGGCTGGTGACGGACTTGCACGTCTGCAGGAGCGGTGGGAAGGCTATGGATTTCCTCCCGCGTACAGCGAGAAAGTCCCACTTGGCAGGCAGAGGTGACTTCACTGTGTGGAAGCCCCAGGCACCCTGTAGTGCAGCCGCCTTTGGCAGGACCTCACAATTCAGTCAGTTTATCTAGGCAAGAAGTCAGCCTGGGGACAGTCCATTGTCTCATCCAAGAACATGCAGAGAAAAGAGCAACCTGCCTCTCCGCAAGGGCTTCCTTTAAACACACATTTCTGTGTCTCAACAGTTTATTTTTTTCTTTCTTTATATATATTTGACATCAGTTGTAGTTCCTATGCACTTACCACCACCATTTCACCTTAGGGATTATGCTCGGTGAAATAAGTCAGAAGGCAAAAGAAAAATATCAACGTTTTTATTTTTTAAGTGGCTGTCACTTCCCTCGACTTAGTCCACTTAGCTCAGAGATCTTAGGTGGAACACTTGTGTTTGGGATGGAAACAAGGAGAGAGAACTCAGTGTAGGTCGGTGGAACAGAGTTTAGAAAGGGCAAACCTACCCCACTACGAACCAAAGAGCAGAGCAGTGGAGGATTTGCTTCAGTGCAAGAAGCAGTAGATCTTTCCTCAGTAACAGACACACAAAAGGTAGCACAATAGTGCGCGCACATACCTTCACACATCACGAAATGATACAACCACTCAGGAACCCAGAAGTCTGATGAATGGAAAAGTAGATGTAAGCTGCCCCGGGGGCTCATTTCCAGTTGGAATACTGGCTTCCATGACCGGAAATGCTGGGTGCGACACAGACCCTTCAGGAAGCCTTGTTCACATGTGGGCACAGCTGTGCCCTCAGCTGCAAGTGGCTCCTCAAAGTCACTAACTTGAGAGCATAGAGATGATTCTCTGGAGGAAGATGACTCAAGAATATCATTTATTCTGCTAATAAGCTCGGCAGTAATCAATTTAGAGGCTGGTCTCAGGCTGTCTTGACAAGGACCCTCTGGGGACCCTCTTGCTGTCTTTCCTCTGTAGCTGGGATGGACAGAGGACAGGCCTAAAGGTCTGGCAGTCATTTGCTAACCTGTGGCCTTGGATAAGTCATTCAGCCTCCCAAGCTCCAGTCTCCTCGCATTGACTAAAACTATGGAGGATGAGACCCGTCACTTCCAGGATTCTGAGGATTCAGTGAGAAATATACTTAGCTTAGTACCTAGTACTAGTGAGTGCAAAAAAAAAAAAAACATTAGCTCTGATGAATTTTCACAAGGTCATCAGTTAAATGGCACAAAACTGATACCTCCCAGCTCACAGATGCCCGAGCCCCATCTCTAAGTGCTCCCTGAACAATCAGATCATTATTAACAATCTGTGTGCAAAGCGCTGCAGTCATCACTAACATTTGCCTTCAATAAACTTGTTCAGATGAGCTACCCCATGGCAGAGATAGCTACAGAAAACAGAGTATAAAAATTCAAACTATTACGAGGAACTCCATGGAACATTTTTGTCAGAGGGGATCCTAACATTTTTTTTTAAATTAAGTGAACACCTTTTTGTTTATTCAACCATAAACTAAAATAATTTCGGGATTTTGATATCACACACCAGACTACTAGGCGTGGGATGGGAGAAAGAGAGGCCCAAGTCCCACCATCTAATCCTCCTCCCCGTTATCAACACTATCCCCAGTCAGCAAGGAACAGAAGTTGAGAACCTCGACTCAAATACAAATGCATCATCTTATGGGAGAGGACTGTGGGGCTGGAGACATTAAAGGACTCCCTCAATTTCATGTTCCCCAGCACAAGCCCTCACTTCTAGTTAAATGCTCTTTCCATCCCCCACAGGCTAAAGGACAAACCAGTGGAACTCTCAGTCAGACTTTTATTTCACTGTCCACTAAATCGGTTTGGATTCAGTCTGATCTCTCTGCTTTAATGATGTGTGTGTAGGACCAGTGCTGAATTTCATGCTGAACTTAAATTTTTTTCACACAGTGACTGCTTTAAATTGTGATTTTAAGGTTCTCCATAAATGAGGTTCCATAGTTTTTGTGAAGCTATTTTACTACCTGAGTGTTTTGATAGAAAGTTTCCGACTCTTTTGAACAAGAAAGGCAATACAGCAGATCCTCAAATAACATCATTTTGTTATAGCATTGATGAAGAAAATAACAGTGTCTGTAGATCTTGAATGAATGGACTTACTCAAGGGCCTGCTCTCACTATAGTTCCTTTGGCTGAAAGTCATCGTTTCCAAGACCATATTGATATTAAGGAACGAATTACTGTACTTCAACCTTCAAATCTATAAAGGCCACATTTTAATTGGATGGTAACATGCAATATGCTGTTATTAATATCTTTGAAAATACAAGTTTTTCCAAAGATCTCTTTACTGATGAAAAAGTCAATGTAGAAAAATGCATTCTCTTCAACAAAAACATGGGGCATTTTGAACATGCAGTTTTTTTTAAGTACTAACCACACTTCTTCTGCTTATTTAAACACGGGCTGTCCAAATTATGACTCTTCAAAAGAAATAGGTCCTATAACCTTTCACTGCTTCAGAAAGTACACACGCCTTGTGACTCGATCCCTATGAAGATCTGGACTGCAAGGACATCAAGATCCTTTTCTCAATTAGAATTTCAAACGACTTCATCTTTCCCTTCTAGTCAAACTACCTGAACCAAAATGCTGTCTGTTGCATCATTCACTGAAGCTATTTCTCCAGTTGAAACAAGAATTATGAGTCCCTCTGAAACACACCCGCCAAATCAAGTTGTAACATGGCCCTGCTTTATCCACTGCTGAGTTCACAGCTAATTGCTTTCTAATACAAGTCATGATTTTGCTTCATTAAGTTAACATTTCCCTTATTTTTCCCTCCATAGTACAGACTAACTTAGCAGTCCATCGCCTTAACCACTCGGCCACCTCGTCGCAGTATTAGACTAACTTAGCAGCATTCGGTTCAACATTTTTTTCCCTTCCCAGGTATACATCCTCAAGAGTAACTTGGGTTGTCTGGACCGTTTGTACTTTCATGATGTGTGGAGCTGCAAGGATAGTCTTCCAGCAGCTGAGACCTTTCTTTGTCTATGCATGCCATGTGGAGATACCTTGGTGGTCTTTTTCCCACGTGGAAACTCAATCTTAGTTTTACCGGCCAAGATGACCTAGCTGGCATGAGAACTGCCAGATTCTTTTGGCTTCCAGAAAAACACAAGAAAACTGCTTGGGGGCTCCTCCTTCTTGTTTCTATAGGGGCAGGTCAATTGTTTAAGGCTATCTTTAAATTGGTAGCTTAAGAAGTTAAAGTGGCAGAAAAGATTGAGAAACCAAATAACCCTTATCTGAACAATTCTCTTAAATGAAGCAAAAGAAAAGCAGTCATCTTATTCCCTGAAGTTAAACTCTTTAAGGAGAGAAGGCACGGTGGCATGTCCATAGAAACTGACTGCAAAACTTGACTGATTTCTACATTCCAAGTTATGGTTGGATCAAAAGGCAGCAGGACATTTGCTACAGAGTCCAAAGACAGAGTTCAGGATGGACAGAAAATGGCTGCAAGTTCCCGACATCATAACCTCTCTCCCTGTTCCAGATTGATATCCTCACTAACCCTTCCTGGCTAACCCATTCTTTATGATGATGTGGTGCTCCTGTCCTTACAGTGAGTCACCAGCAAAGTTAAGTTTTCCCTAATGTTTTA
The DNA here is from genome assembly GCA_019455555.1 of Galemys pyrenaicus. Classification (NCBI taxonomy): domain Eukaryota; kingdom Metazoa; phylum Chordata; class Mammalia; order Eulipotyphla; family Talpidae; genus Galemys; species Galemys pyrenaicus. The sequence goes on from JAGFMF010011858.1 coordinate 7,601,948, forward strand.
GCAGCCGCCCTTTCTTCACGTCAACTCCTTCTGAGCTATTCCATGTTCAAAGGTAGAATCAAAATAAACGACTTATCCTAATGTGGTTTTAAAGGATTTTAATGGGACTTGCATAGTCATTTAGTTCAAAACCCTTATAACATAGTAAGGAGAGAGAAATCGTGGAGGATAAGGAATTTTCCTAATATCATTATGGCTCACTACAGAATTGGAAAGAGAGCCTGGTACATACATTCCTCTCATTTATTTGGATTTTCTGTTTTCTTTTCCTTCAATTCTCACACCAAGCATCACCCTTCTTTCCCACCCTTTGTCATTCCTAGAAAAAGTCATGGTCAATATGTTCTTGTTTTGTGATTGTCTCTTGCCATGGAGGAAGTTGACATCTGGGCATTGTGTAAAGAAAACGTCGTTCGCTTTCCTTCTCCCCACTGTGGACTGAACCACAGCTATAGGAAGGTCTATCCCTGCAAAGTGCTCACAGCTTATTTCAAGTTGAGAAGGAAGTCCAACCTCTTGACCAGACACAACTGGATTTGAATCTCAGAGTTGGGTATGTCCCTAATTTTAGCTTCCTCATAAATACACTGGGGAGAATAATAGCACCTAGTTTATCTAAAAACTTGCCTGAAGGTTAGTTTTAAAACACCATGCCTGGCATGTGCTGAGGACTCAGCACCTATCATTATCTTTCAATCCTGGGCTCAGCTCTATCATTGGACAGTTATAAAACCTCTCCTTGAGAATCCAGGGCAGAGTCTGCTCCTTTGAAGCACTCACTCTCTGAAGGGCATGTCTCCTGAGTGACCGGCAGTATCCCGTCCTACATCATTTCATTGTATAAACGGTTGATGCGACATGTTGGATTGCACTGTGGATGTGTAATTTTCTGCTTACAGCCACAAAGAAAACAAGACTTCAGACAATAGTCAATTGTGATTCAAATTCAATCGAGCCAGAGGGAATCAGTTTGGTCTATATCTCTGCAGGGGGATGCTGACATGCAGAATCACACCACTGGCCAGGGAAGGACAGAGCTGGCCCTGCCTCTATTAACAGGATGGGAATTCCCCCCAATTAGCGTTTCTCAACAGTGGAAATTTTCCCATCACCTTTTATAATTTTGGTCTATCCATTTCTCCTGTGACAATGCTGCAATTGCCATCCCACCCAGTTCTTGAGTCTTTTACTTAGCATTTTTCTTTAGATTGACTGTTTCCAACTTTAATCTCATTTAGCGGACATCTATGAAGTCATAGCTTAGAAGTACTACCTATCTTTAGATGTAGCTATAGACATGTCTATGTGGTATACATGTATACAATTTCTGGTGCATTACAATAGATAAATACGAATGTTTAAGAAAAAATATTCAATTGTTTATGTTCTGTGTCTACCTTACGTAGTTATGTCATCCATAGTGGTACCCACATGTCACTCAAACATGTATTTAGAGATATTGTCCCAGATGAGACTTTATTCTTTTCTTTCTGAATAAGTGGAGTCTCTGCTTCCGTGCTGCTTCCTTTTCAGAAGTCAGTGCCTAAACATGAAATATCACCAGGAAAAGAAATGCTCTAAAAATGAAATTCTGATGAATCCTAAAGCCCAAATAGAAAACTGAGAAGTGGTTCATGTGACTTTTCATCCTGGGGACTGATGCTTGAATGTGTTAAAACGCTATTTATTTTCTGACAGGCTACTTGGGCTTGGTACCATGTAAATCCACGGTGTTTGTAAAGGTTCCCTTGGGGACAAAAGAAAAATCATCTGTATAGATCAAATGTGTATTAGCTGCATTAGCTATTGGTCCCTGGAGACTGATAAAGACCTTTTTAGACAGACTTCACTGTACAGCTTTTAAGAGCTCTCTTTGAACATGCCTTGGGTATCCTGGGGTCTGGGCCTTCTTCCTGCCCTAAGTATCAGAAGACACAGGTAGAAAATGAGAAACTGGGATGAGAATGGCCAGTTTCATGGAGCTGAATCAGACTCCCAGAATCAGACTCCCTTCCCCTATCAATATTTCACGTTCCCTGAGCTGTAAGAAAACACATCTTTTGCTGCCCTGCATTGTCATGTGCAGGATGGTGGAGAGATTATTACAGCACAGTTTCAGGAATTTAAAAATTCATCACCTTCCCGTTTGAGAAAGCCAGTGTGTGGTTAGGATTTATAAAGGCTCTGCTAGCCTGAGATGACCAAGGAAGGCAGAGCCCCGGTCCTGAGATACCGTGGGGATGGGGTACATGAGAGGGCTGGTTGGAATGGCTACTTCTCGGGCTGCAGAAGTGAGGTGGAGGCTTCAATTCCTGTCTTATTGCCAGTGGAAGGTTTGCTATGTACCATGACATGGTGTGAGAGAGAAAATGTTGCCTAGTTGGAAGTTTAGAAGCAAAATCCAGGTTTTCAACAGTGTTCTGCCTGCTCCTCCAACACGCCAATGCTTGTCCCACCATAGCTGAGTGGTTCCATAGCTCACACCTGCGTGCGTGCGTGCATGTGTATGTGTGCGCCCAATGGGTATGGCAGACTCTCCAGTGAAATGCTCTTTCTGAATGCTGGGCTGTCACATGACAGTCCTCCAGCCTCTGAAGGCCTTTAAAGTCACAAAACTGGGAGGTTTCACCTCTTTCCTTTCATTATTGGATAGATTTCAGAGTCTTACACAACCTTCCATTATCCCATCCCCATTTATAGGAACACACACAGACCTCCTCAGCATGGGGGAGCTTATTTAGGCCCCACAGTGAGGGGAACCAGGAAACTCTGACACTTTGAAGCACTGGGTGCAGGCCTGCCTTTTCCCAGCAGCTGCCTCTCAGGAGCATGAAGGCAAGTTTAACCTGCAGCAAAACGGTGAAGGAGGGAAGAAATAAATACACCTTTTGGCTTTGGGGCCTAGTGGTTTATCATCCTATCTCCCTTGACCTAGCTTTTCTGCTGCGGGGAATCTTACGGACCTGTGATGGTGACTCACCAAACACTCATCGACACATAGCACTTCTACTCTGGCCCCTGCCTTTCTCATTTCTCTTGTCCCTTAGTTGCTTCACTGATTTAGGCAGTGCCCAGAGAAGTGACTTTCCTTCACCTGTAAACACAAGACAGATGTCTGCAGACACAAGTGGTAGAAAAGGCAACAAGGAGCAGGCCACTGGGGTCTCTTTTCCACAGACCCAGTCAGACATTTAGTGGGGTGCTTGGATTGCTGCTTAGAGAAAGGGACACTGTCTAAGAAACCCAGACCATCAGATTGCATACAAAAGCATTAATATTCTATGGAAAGCAGTCATCCACAAAGAGAAAAATAAAAATCTTCATTCCTTCCAATTCTAGCCAACATATAGAATGCCAGGATGCCTGATCTCTGAGCATTCCACCTGGACACCTCTGCCAAGGGAGTGCTGGGCCTTGGGGGAAGGTGGTTTTCAAGGGAGGGCTACCGGGAAAACTTGCACTGCTATCCATACAGCAGGAGCAGTGGTGATTCTGAGCTGTAGGGTGAGCTCTCTGGGGTGGAAATCTGAACATCACCCTTACTTAAAAATTATCCCGTGACGCCATCATCTAGAAGTCTGACATTTTAGTTCAGTCCCTGATCAGCAGCTCCTTTTGTGACACCCACTTTTGACTTCATGCTGCAAACCCACACTGCTTGGAGAAGCCCATTGTATGACACTTTGTGCCTTTATACATGAGGTCACCCCTGTTTAGCAGACTGACTGAAACACACTGCTGAGGGGAGCAGTGGGCAAAGCAGGAGAGGTCTGTTGCGCCATGTAGGTACCCTCCCTGGCTGGCGGCAGGGATCAAACTCGTGCTGCAGTGGCTGCGATTAGGCCCTGTTCCCTTATCTCTTATCATAGGAAATAACCCCTAAACACCTTTCAGGACCCATCCAAACACCTCCATTCTGGGCACTTCCATGTCCCTTGTGCACCAGGCGTGATGTCTAAACTTCACAATACATGTTTCTTGCAAAGCACTGGGAAGAGTAACTGTCACACAGCAGGTGCTCAGTAATTTTAAAAAAGCTGTTATTATTGCCCTGTCATTGCTCCTACCCACTCCTATCCATATCCACGAGACTGAACCAAGACCTCACTGAACCATTTGGCACGCAGTAAGTCTCAGATCGGATCTGGAAAATTAAAATGGACCAAAGCACTTTGTGTGTCTGGGAATTTTATCAAGGCTCTCTTGGCAGGACCTCTCATGCCAAACTTCGAAGGAAGGTTCTTCTCAAGTCTGTTCCTTGGGGTGTATGTCTCGTGCTTTCCTTTCATTCTATTTGGGCACTGCTGTCTGCTCGGATTACACGCCAGGCCAGTGCCCAGGAGCCAGGCGTCTCAGGAGCTAAAGCAGCAGGTGCCAGATAAGAGCTTGCTTTTCTCTTTCCATTACTCTAATCAAGCTATGTGTTACAGTGCCTTTCCTTAATCTGATTTGAGAAGGTCCTTAATAGCAGGGTAGAGGCGAAGAATGAAGCCGGTTCTTCAAGGAGCTCTCCCTTTAATAGCGATTTTTTTGTTGTCCGTTGTGCCAAGTGCGGCCCCTCGCTGGGGCTGATTGTTGCATCTGGACACAACAACAAGGGCTTCCCTGAGTTGGACATGGTTGGTTTTTGGCTTTCTTTTAATGGCACAAGTCAGCTTTTCTTGATTAAATTAAAGTCTTTTTCCCCTCTCTATCTCTCTTGACCTTCTGCTTGATTATGTAGTGAAGTATTCCTGGGGAGCAGTAATCCTGTAAGTTGACAGCCACCCTTCGAGCTCTGAAAATGACAAAGCTGTCAAAATTCCAGCTTTACAACTTCCAGATGGGGTCAGCTCAGAGATGGAATGGCTGGGAAACTGGAGCACCAAGAACCATGGGGGGGGGGTGTGAAATAAATAAATAGAAGGACCGAAACAATGATAATGTGAAGCCTGGAGTTCGGGAGATGCAGGAAACCTGTGCCTCTCTGTGGGGGCCACTCCTACAGGGATTTGGTAATGTCCTTGGGAGTTGCTACCCCCTAAGAATGCCATTAATGTTGGAGTCAGGGAAAATGAGGAAATCTTTTTTTTCTCCCAGAGTATGCAAACAGAAGCTTAGAAACATGTTTGCATTTGGATTGGATGATCTAAACCAACAAAGTTCAACCTTTTCACTAGGAGCTCTGAGCTGTTTGACAAGACCTACTTTTTATCAGGCAGGTTCAAAGTCTACACACTGCAGAGGCTTCCTTAATAAGAGGGACTAATAAGATTATTTCCTTAAAGATCTAACTTTGGCACCCATCCTGCTACCAGACAGCAGAGCAGATTCCTTCTCTAAATTGCTTACTTTCAAAAGAAAAGCTTTGTCGGCCAGAACAGTGCCCAGCATGGGAACCATGACGCTCTTAGTAGGATTCTTCTTTGGGTTTGAAGTGGCTATTATTTTTGCTTCTCCTTTTCTGTAGGAAATTTTTTCTGACACCACAAAAAATAATTCCCCAAACTAAATGCAAAGATTGCATTTCAGTGGGATATGTCAGAATTACTGATGGTTCACCTGTCCCCCAAATCTCTCCAAACATCTTGCCTCCAATTGGGGTGTATTAGGCACTTAGAAAAAACAGTAAAGCAGGTATATTTCTGGGCAAATACACTTTAATGCAAGGAGAGAGAAATGGGTCATATCTGTGTAAGTATATATATACACACACTTGAGCAAAGGGCTCTATTCAGAATTTTTCCCCCAAACTTGTGTTTTGATCCATTTGGGATCATAACAAAAAATCTTCAGTGGAATGGAGAGGTTTGAGGAAGAAAGATCATGTGATCATCGGACTGAATTCCCTCGAACTTCCCACCTCCCGCCTTCCTATCTCATGGCTTATGTGATCTGCTGAAATAATGAGAGCCATTTTCACTCTCTCTTCCATGGCTGGGGTGACATACAGCCAGTTATAACAGGCCCTGTTTGAAGAAAAGTGATTTTAAAATGGGGACCATTTAAACAGGTCACTGCATTTCTCAAAGGTGAAACAGTGATCAGTGTGTGACATTTAATGATCTAAAAGACGCTTGGGAAAGAATTTTCTCCTAATGAAACTAGAGCTGACTCTCTTCTCAGGAGACAGAGGATTGAGACCGTCGGTGGATCATGGTCTGTCCAGCAGCTAATGACTAAGTTGGTACCTTGCTCGGCTCTGCATCTTAACGCCTGGTATCCTGTAGGAGAAACATCGCTGACTCTGTGATGTATGTTTCCTTGCTCATTTTAACATTAATGAAACAGGAATTCTCTTGGAACTGACGGTGTGTCACAATTTAATTGGCCAAGGTTTTCCCTCTCTTATTCATAGATAACAAGGAATTATTTTGCATATGAGTACACCTTCAAATTGAGGAAATATTGTCACAGATACTTAAATCTTGCTTGGATAAGTGACTGAATAAATGGGCCAGATGTAAGGGAACGAATATTATTTAGTGACCATAATACTTCAAACTTTTGCATCACTGGTGGAGATACCATTCGTTTTTATCCTATAGACATTAGAAACAACACTTCAACAGGTATATAAAAAAATGTTCAACATCACTTATCATCAGGGAAATGCAAAACAAAACTAGAATGAGATACCTCCTTATTGTAACCTCATGGTAACCTCACACCAGTGAGAATGGCACTTATTAAAAAATGTGGCAACAACAAATGCTGAAAAAGATGTGGAGAAAAAGAAACTCTCTTACACTGCTGGTGGAAACGCAAAATGGTCCAACCACTATGGAAAGCTGTGTGGAGGAAACAAACTACTAAAAATGAGCTACCATATGACCCAGCAATTCCACACCTAGGAATCTCCCCAAAGAACATAAAAACATTAATTTGAAAGCAAACCTGCATTCCTATGTTTATTGCAGCACTATTTACAACAGCTAAGATATGGGAACAACCAAATGCCCCAAAACAGATGACTGGATCTAGAATATGTGGTATATACACAATGGAGTACTACTCAGCGATCAAAAAAGATAAACTCATGCTATTTGAAGCAATGGCGTGGGACGGGATTATGCTCAGTGAAGTAAATTGGAAGGAAAGAAAAATATCAGATGCTTTGGCTTATAGGAGGAACATCTAGAAAACAAACAAAGGATCAGGGAAAGAAAGACAGAACTAGCAGGCACACTGTAAAGTGCAAGAAAGAAGGATCAAAACATAGGAAGAAAACTCACAAGAGACTATGGTGATGTTCACAGGTGAACTGGTGATGGTAATTTTATGGGGCTAACACTTTAGAGGAGAAGGAATGATGATGTAAAAAGTATATAAATTAAAAAAAAACACAATACAATACAAAGCCAGGGGGATAACAACCAAAGGTTTCAATCTCTCTTACCATAAATGCAGTATTACAAAGGCAGGGAAGTGACATGTGATGGAGATTACTAATGAGAACACAGAATCTTGCAGAGACTAAGACACTTGTTCATGATCCAACACCTAGTAAAATAAAAGCCAGTTCCTCCAACTAGCAAGTGGGGACATTCATAGAATCAGGTAGCTGTGGCTGTGCCAGCAACCAGTGTTTAGGGCACAGGTAGCACCTGTGTTGTTTTACAACAGTCGTTTACAAACTGCCGCACGCTGGCATCTCCAAGGGCTATTTAAAAAATACAGAAGCCTGAATCTCATCCCAAGTCATTCTAATTTCACTGATATGGGGTGTGACCTGGCCATTAGGAATGTAAAAGCTCCCCAGATGATTCTAATGCATCACAAGTTTGGGAACCACTGTTCCAGAAGGTTTTCATGTTGCTCGAGGGAAATGAGACAGACAACTCATTCCTGCTGGGAAATGTGCATGAGCAATCACATCTAGAGCCTCTCATCACATTATTCTGCCTCTTTCTTAAGTCATACAAGTTGTATTGAAGAGACTCTGGTCTCTTTTTGGAAATTGCATTTATGAAGTCACCTTCAGTTCATTTTCCCATGGACTTGCCAGTGACGCACCATTAAACATAAACAAAAGGGGTCTGTGTTTTATTTACTCTGTGTAGTCTTTTATGAATGAACACAAATTTTCATCTTTTTTTTTGCCTCTGAAAACCACTTGATCAACATCCCATTTTCCTAGAGAACCACTACCTTGCTCATAGTTTATGGACGGGGTCAGCTGACCCAAGGACTAGCCACCTAGTATCTTTCAGCCCCATACCAGAGAACTTGCCCATCATCCCTGGGCTTTTATTGGAACAGTTGGGAATTGGGCAGTAGAGAATGAATTTTACCCAAAGGCAGGTCAGGCTTTTGCCTCTGGTTCTTGAGACTTGATCTCAAAGATCTACTTGAGAAGAGACTTGTCTTCCCAGGGCCTTGCGCCAAACTGGGCTTTCTAACAACGTGATTTACGGTGCAGCTTTGATTCACACAGTATCACCTTGACCTACAGAAGGATTAGAGCCTAAAGGTCAGCCACGTGGTATCAACACACCTCTAGGACAGAGTTCTAATAAAAACTGGATATTCAGGCTCAGGGGAGCTTCCCTGGTTGGGGGTGCCCCTGGCATGTTGTCAATGGTGTTGCTGGGGACAATGAGTGGTAAGTTAGTTTTGTCTGTGACTGTACAGGGGAAATACAACTGGTGACTCTGCTTTTGGAACTTTCTTGGACTTTATCAGGTTCATTTAGTCTGCATTATTTCACTGTAGCAAACCATGTTGTGGACACAACAGCTTTCAGTGAGTTCTATGCATCCTTCTAGCAAATTATCAAAATGGAACTTCACAGCTGTTCCATTTTGGAGATCCCCGAACTTCACAGCAGATGTCAAAACTCAAGATGACCTTGCAGACTTCCCTGGTGCTGCGGCGGCAGATGCTTCCTTTCCACCAGATTTGTTCTTTTATAAGTCAAGGCAGGGAGTTCTGGCGGCCATCTTTATTGCCACAGAAAATGCCAGCAGAGAGGAGAAGGCTCTGTGACTGATGTGGTTTGAGCGGCTGGAATCTAACACGCGTTTATCTCCATGAACTAAAAATTTTCATTCTGAAGCCCAGTCTCACTTGAGATGCTCTTATTGGTAATACTACATAACTTCATTGGGTTCTCATAAAACAGCAACTGAAGAACATGCTATGTGAAAAAGTTTAGTGTAATGCCTTGACAAAGTCACAAAGAGCCTAATAAATGCTAGTCCCTTCATTATTATTACTGATACCTTGATGCTGAAAATTTTCCTGCTGAAAAAAAAAAAATTTTAGAGTGGTGCCTAGAAGATCAATAAGCCCAAATCTGGTAACAATGTGCTATGGACAGCACTGAGCCCGTGACCAGTCCTGCCTTGACAGGGTGCCCCCAATATCTGGGAGCTGCTCTCTTACTCAGTCGCCTGCACCTGGCCCTTTTAATGCCTGAGTTTCAGATACATTTGGGAGCACACTTAGGGCTGTCTGTGATAAAATATGCATATTTCCTGAAACCCAAAGTATTCTCACTGAATGTAATAAGTGGAAAGTTATTTTACAGGAAATGAAAATCTAAGATTAATACTCTCTGATGCCATCTAGTCCCCTCAGGACAAATATTCACTGTACTACAGCAAAATAAACTTGCAAAATGTGGGAATTGGTTTTCTCCAGCTTGCCAGGGTAAGTGAACTCCTGAAACTATTCAAAATTGGCTCCTGGATGCTATACCCACCACCTAACCTCACTAAACAGGCATTAGGTTTTTCAGAACACCATTTCCCCAGAGCTCAGAAAAGGTATAGGAAAAGTAAAATTTAAATGTGCAAGTTACCCAATCAGTAAACTCTTACTGGTCGTTACTTACTAACATTGTAGGAGACACATCTCTGACCTCGAGGAATTTATGATATTCCTCTATTTCCTCCTTTAACCTCCAAACAGCTACAGAACTTCCCTCTGTGCCAAGCACTTGGCTAGATATGGAGAACAAAATACCCATAAGGCCTTAGGGCAGCCAAGTCCAAATGTGGTCTACTCCCAGAACCATAGGAAAGCTTTATAAAAATACAGGCACTTGGGTTTTACTCGGTACCACTATGTCAGAAATTTCTCAGAGGACCAGAAACCTATTCTTTTATTAAGTGTCTCCTACGACTACTATGTTTAACCAAGTTTGAAAACCACCAGGAGAGATGATAAAACACATACCTGAAAATAATCTAATAAAAGGCAGTGTTTGTGTTAAGTGGACGATGCCTGGTACACTGAGGCATTGGCCAAGGAAGAAAGCGTGTCCAACAATTTCCCTCTGGTTCTGTCCACTTTGAGGTAAAATAATGACCTCTCCCAAGTTTATTCAAGCTGCCAAATCACTTTGCCTCCAACCATTACCACACATCTGTGAAGTTCATTCCTGGATACGGAGTCACCTAGTGATTCAACTATAGCTTGTCCATACACAGCCTCACCCCCTCCCTCAGCCTGAGACATCACACAGGCCACAGGACACTGTCTCAGAACACTTATAAGCAGTCATAAGCAGTTTCGCCCAAATCCTTTTTACTCCCAACTTCTTTGGGTTAAGAAAGGTGTTAGTTTATTTTTTTCCCTTAGACGACATGCTTTCAATTCCCAGTGACAGAAACAGACCTTCAACAACCAGGCTGTGTCTTGGGCCTCCCTGGTGGTGCAGTGGGTTAAGCAACGCACTATGAAGCAAACCGCAGCCACTGCAGCACGAGTTCGATCCCTGCCGCTGGCCAGGGAGGGGACCCACATGGCGTAGCAGACCTCTCCTACCTCGCCCACTGCTACCCTTGGCAGTGTACTTCAGTCAGTCTGCCTGTTCTGCTCTCCACTGTCTGGTGAATCCTCTCACCTCCCTGGACTCTGGCCTGTACCCCAGCTCTTGTATGCATAAATAAATAAATCTTTAAAAAAAACAAAACAAAACCAGGGCGTGTCTCGACTGCTGGGTCTGGATTCATTTCTCTAGGGACGTGACAAAGTGCCATCTTTGAGTAGGGCTGGGGGAGGGACACAGACACACCTAGGTTTAATTCCTACTTTGCCACCTACTGGGGAGTGATAGTGCAAATTACATTTCATCCTTATTTACCTCAGTTCCCTCTTTTTTATAAAGGAAGAGAGTCCAGGCTGAGGCTTAAATGAGGGGATACCCTCAATGAGAATATAACAGCGCACACGGACAACAGCAGCAGAGGTTACTGCTGCTCCTGCCCCAATTCACTGAGAACTAAACGCTTAACAATTTCAGTATCAGACATGCAACCCAAGACGTAGGTTCTTTTCCCTCTTGTCACCCACAAGCTCTGTATTGTCAATTCCTGGTTTGACGGAGCATCTCTGCAAAGCAGGCTCAGCAGCTATAAAAGACAAATGTTCTTTTTTCCCCCCGAGTTCTTTTCATGCCATGGCAATTATAATAGCATAATGGAAGCTAGAAAAATAAATTTCAATACAATTTTATAGTAAGATATTACAAAACATGCTTCTATGGGTTTTGAGGGGGAAAAGAGAATATTATCTATCAGCCAATTTAGGAAGGGGCTTTGTGTGCTAATTAAAAATAAATTGGGCAGGCATGAAGGAACTTTATGATGGGATGGAAATGTTTTAAAACTGAATTTAGGGGATGATTGTACAACTGTATCAATGTACTAAAAATCATTAAATTGTAGTCTTACAATGGGTGAGTTTTTTTTGATAGGTGAATCAAAACTTCAAAAAGACATGCACACCTAAAAATACAGACATTAATAAAGAAAGAAAGAGAAGATGGAAGGATAAGGTTTGACTTCCAAAACAAACACATTTATGCCCAAACAGTGACATCCTAAACAATAATACAGCTTCCACAAACCCTGGAGTATCAGATCTGTGTTCTGGTATAGAAAACTGGGAGTCGGCCTGGAGCCCAGCAGAGCTGTGCTTCATGATTCATAGTCTGGAATTAACACAGAAAGTAGAGCTGCTCCTGGAAATAGGGAAGAGAATGGGAATCTGACCCTGGTTCATTTATGTCTCCCTTGAAGGTGCTTTCTTTCTTCTCCACTCCAGCAAGATGCCCGGGCACTCTCTTTAAATCTCCCATTGAGCAAAATCTACTCTGAAATCTTTTCCTGTTCAAAGGGCCAGAGATAGCGTGGAAGGCAAAGGTAGACAGTGCTGAATATGCTTAGAGTCTCATTCCTTCTTGGAGGGTATTAGGTGAAATTTTAGGTGCCAGACCAGCTATGCTGGAAGAGTGGGACATTCTGTAGTCTTTTCCATCTTTCCATGTAGATGGTCACACAGAGAGATCTGTTCCAGGCATACTTCACATTCACTGTGTAAGAAGAGGCAGAGAATTTGATAAAATCAAAGTAGTGACTCTGGCAATTATTGATTTGCCACTTTTCTTGTCTATGCTTGAGGCTCGACCTAATGTCTCCTACATCAGGTATTTAGCTCCGTCTGTACTTAAGGCTTCGCTGGTACATGTCTGCAGTTGGTCGCTGTTCCTGCAAGCACTCATTTGGTTTTATTTGAATATACAGAGCTAACATGCCATTATTTCTAGGACTTATGCAAGTTAATATTAGCGTCTCAGAAAATACCTGCTGGTGTTACAGTGGAAGAATGACAGTTGACAATTGTGGGTGAAACTTGTTCAGACATCATTAATTACAATAGAATGCATCTACACTTCCACCAACAGGAATGCTTGATCGGGTCAATGGTGATTGGGAAGAACACCTTTTTGATCAGGAGATCCAATATAAAAGCCAATTATTAGATGCTTCTGACAATGTGTATACTGTCTGGTAAATAACTGGTTTAATTATCTCAAGCTTGTAAGGAATGCATTTAGGTATTCCTCAACAAATATTCTCATATGAACAGTGGAAGAAGATAGACCTTTGAAGTCCAAAGGTTAATTCACACTTGTCTAAGAAGTCCACATATTTCAGGGAATTGGGGGCATACAGTGGATATGGTGAAAATTCTAAATAGTCTGGTAATTACTTCATATCTTCATCTCATTTAATGCTCCTAGCAACCCCACAGGGGAAAGTATTAATATAAATAGAGTAAGAGCCAAGAAATGTATCAGAAAAAATGGGTTAAATAGAAGGATATCAGTCTTGACCACACTCCTTATTTTAGGGCCAAAGGGTCTTAACAATGAAGGGCCTCCTACTTCCTAGGACTAACTTTCTAACATAAGCATCCTTACCCTTTGTCTGCTGTTAGTCGACCCAACTTTCTAAGCTAGGCTGAGGTACCCAAGGCCATGTTCCTACGTGTCTGGGCCTGAGAATCTTACACGACAGCCAGATACATGATCTCTCAAGAGACAATCTGCGTACCTCCTGCCAATACTTGATTCAAACCTGCCTTATTTACATTGAGTCTCTGGATCTCTGGTTCTCTGTTTCTTGATTTCAAACCCGACTCTGCAACATAGCATCACATTTATCTGTGGGTTTTCTCTGTCCCCTTGTCTCCACCCATACCCCTTTTTTCATAATGCTATTCACACCGCTCATCTAGTTCCACTGTATTTACCTGTTTACAAGACTGGAATTCATCATTGAAACAGGTATTATTTTTATGTATTGCTGTATATTCAAGGTCTAACACCCTGTTGGGCACATTCCAGGCATTAGCTTACTATGGAATAAAGAAAAAATTGTCCTTTAAAACTAGCCACCAAGAAATAAAAAAAAAAACAACAACACAACAACCCAGGGGTATACTGGGTATACTGATGCACAGCTGAGGAGGTATGCACCTGTTCCTCTGAGTCACATATAATGATGTCAACCAACGTTACCTAAATCAATAAATTAAAGATAGCAAAACATTATTTTTGCACTGAGAATCATTTCTTTGCAAGATAGGAAATTGCCAAAATATCCTCAGTCTTCATAGCACTGGGATACTTTGCCCATTGGAACAGAGAATATTTTCTTCTAGATACAGAAATTTCAAGACAGAAAAACAAGGATGAAGTACTGTATGTAGTAGACAAAGGCCTATATTTGAGCAGTGATAATGTGAAATTAGAGCATGCTTTTTCAAGGCAGTAGTTTGAAGACACACAGAGGTAAGGTCTAGGGCAAAGGACGATCTAATAAAGCCCGGGCATCAGCCTATTTATTCACCTACCGGGACTAGTGGTTGTAACTGTCACACTGCCTTCTGCAATTAATCTGAGTCATGAAGGAATCTGTTCCTGAGGGGATCAAGAAAGTTTCTGTAGTGATAGATGGGACCCCCAGAAAGACAGTGATGGGAAACGCAAATAGGGTAGGTGTATTAGTTTACAGTCGCACGGTCCTGGAAAACACACATAAGACAGCAGCCCCAGCAAACCCCTGGGGCTGCCGGCAGTTCTCTGCTGCCGCCCCGGCAGGACTGACATTCAGTGGAAATCAAGTAGCAGATTATGTGTGCTGCAAGACTTGAAAAGGAACATGTGGCCTAATGAGCATATTATAACTGCAGGCTCTGCTTGTTAACTGTTGAAAATATTTTCACAAGGCTTTGGGTAAAGCAGGAGAATGTGAGCTAGGAAATGTCTCTGCTGAAAGGAGCTCTGTGTAAGCCAGGCTCGAGCAAGTCACCTGGATAATGTCAGTGATTACAAATGAATCAGATCACGTTCTGGACTTGGGTGTTCCATGACAAAGCCCGTAGGTTTCCTCAGAGACCTCAAGTAAACAGCTTCATCAGGCTCAGTGAAGAGAAGAGCTGGCAAGCTCCTAGCTGAGGGATGCATGGCGATGCTCAGATCGGGGAAAGAAAATATGACTCGATTCACAGCAAACAGGCGCTGGGAAGATTCTTACACGACATCTTACACGTCATTTTGAAGAGCGAGTTTTTAAGGGACTATTTTGGACACAGAAACACACATACACACATTATGCAGGTAAAAGGGACCTCAATGGATTGGCCAGCAAGATACATTATCCTCACAGAGGTAAACAGTATCATCCCAGTTTTCCAGAACGGCCCCTGAAGTCAAGTGAGGCAAAAGGGATGGGGAGGGCCTGAGGCAGCTGAATGAATGTGGGGTTGCTTGGGCTAGAACTTTGTGATATTTGTTTTTACAAGCATTTGCTCAGTTATAGTTTCTGGAGCTTTACACTATTAGATATATAGGTCTGACGTTCAGCCACGTACATTTTCTCCTTTCAATGTGCAACCATGCTGAGTGCTGACCTGACCAGAGTCTATCATACAAGCAGATTTCAGTTGGGATCTGGAATAGTTTTTAGAATGTACCCTGACCCAATGCATCAGGATCTCTGGGGGCAAAGGGACACCCAGATAGATGAATGTTGGAGAATAACCAAGCCCAAATCTCTGTGAGTGGACACCCCTCAAAGCACTGGAATTACAGATTATGATACTCTGCAGGCCATCATCTCCCATGGATGGAAGTGCCCCCACCCCAACATCTTCCCTTTGATCCTACCCTTAGGAGGCTGGATATGCTGTCAGACTTGTCACTCAGTGGTTGATGGGGCACAGATTTCAAGACTTCCTGAAAGCATGTTTATCTGCAAAGAGGTCTGCATAGGCAACACACATCACAGGCCGAATTAGAGCAAAATATAACACATAACACTAGGCTTTGTAAATAGGCTTTCCTCAAAATGTGTCCTCCCTGGTCCTCCTCCCTTTGCTTTATCACATACTACTCTTTACTTTGCAACTGTTGTTTAAATGCATCTACTTTTTTCTTAACTAAATGCTTTAGTTGAAGAAAAGGTTTTATATCATCACAAGAAAGGTTAAACAAGCAGCAACTGCCATAAATAGGAGGTAAAGATAAAAATAGGTACAGTGAAAAGAAAGCAAGATCACAGAAAACCAATGACATTCTTCTTGATTTCATGTGAAGGATTAAAAGACTTGAAAAGAGAATAACTTCCTTATTGAGTGAATCAAAGCCATTTTAAAGTACACTTCTGTGCATATAAAAACTCAAGCACCACCCCCCTCCAATTACCTTGAGTATGCCCAGGAGAGTACTCCCACTCCTACCCTGGTGGGGTATAGTTAGGTGGGCACTCATCACTGCAGAGGGAGACCTGGAGAGCAGATGCTTGGGGGCTGTGATTCACTCCCATAGGCTGAAATGGGATGTGGGCATGAAGCCCTATAAATCTCACAGTTTCCTCTCAGGTCCTACCTGCTCATAACACTCCAAAGTCCTCTTCTCTCCAACTCTCCCCAAACCTCCCCCCCACCATTAGATGTTCATGGATAGCAGTGGCAGAGGTGGGCACAGTTGGGAAGGAGGGGGAGCAGTAATCTTTTATTTCTGGTTTGAAGTCCATGAAGGGTAGGGCCCAGCATACTTAAGTCCTTTTCTGACGGTAAAGATAAAATAGCTCCCTCAACCACAGTGGAGTTTAGTGTGTCTTTGACAAGCAGCATAATTAAGATCTAGCATAAACACAGAGCCTCCGAGGACAGTAAAAGCTGACTAAATGGGAATTTGTTCTGTTTGGCTTTTCTTTCCCTTATTTAGTTTTCCAGTAGAAGTTTCACTTTGAAGGCAGGCCGGCCCTAGGCAGAAGCGCGGCGTCTTCAGTCTCCTGGATTACCGCTCCCCGAGAGCTGTCTCAGGCCTTTTCCTGCTTGGTATCCCATGTCAGGCAGTGCCATGTGCCCCTGTGTGCGCTCGCCTCTGGGTCTGCTCTGGCCCTTGTAGGTGCTTGCCCCAAACTAGGCGGTGTGCTAGATACCTTACTACTCAGTTGTAATGTGTTGGCTTCTCAGGCAACATGTTGTGAGCAGATCCTAAGCCATCAGAACACTTGCCCTGTGTTGTTTGTTACCGCAGACGGCTGATCTGCCTGGGAAGAAGGGGGCAGCAGTGGTTCTTTGTTGCTTAACAAGGGCCTTTTCAAAGGAATGACCCACTTACAGTCTTTAAGCTAGGGAAGGTTGACAAAGATGAAGATGCAGCTTGGAAGTGGCCAGTCCAGGCTCCAAATCCCTTAAATACTAACATCTAGATGGTTGGTGGTGGGAGTTGACACTGGAGTCAGCCTGTCTGGGTTCTCAAACTCTACCTCTCCTACTTCCTAGCTGAGTAATCAATGGCTCTTTCTAAACATCAACTCTTTCATCAACTAGGGCTGTCAGCATTCGTAAATGATCATGGAAAACATTTTGATGGTCCCTGGAATTGGCTATCCACTCACCAACCATTTATTCTTCTTATTATCAAAATACCGCAGAGCCAGTCATTAGTGAGAATGGCCCAATTCAAGCACGGGCCACTTTTGTGGAGTCAGAAACATTCTGTGGGAGAGGGCCAAATGTCCCCCTCACACGGGTAAGCTATTCCCTGCTGCAGAACACCAAGTTTCCTCTCCTTCCCTTTCCTGACCCAGTGTTCATCTTTGACACAGGGCGGCACTCTTTATTTCCCACACAGTGGCCAAAAGGCGGTGATCTTGAAGGCAATGAGAGAACTAATTATAAGCACATGCAGCCATCAGCTCTCAAGTGACAGGTAAATAGCACAGTTTGAAGGAAATCTGACCTCTGCCCTCAGAAAATGCCCCCAAGTTCACTCACAACACAATGGAAAATCCAGCCACTCAGGATAACGCTGGAGGAGCCCACCCACCATGAGCGTGCAGGTGCAGTGGCAGGGGAAAATGAGCATCTATCTTCCAGTTTCAAATTAGTCCATAATGGGTAATTTGATGCAGACATTATTTCTAGCAAGAAACTCCCTAAATGCTAATTGCTTCTAAGAGCTGTTCAGTTAAAGGGGATAAATATTTCTGTTCATTAAAGGGGATGGCATTTAGAACAGGTCCTAGCTAATACGAGGCAACTTGAGGTGAATGCCATTAGAGAAAAGAGGTCAGTGTTTTAGGGGCTCAAGTGGCATCACTCACATACCCACATGTCCGGCTTGAGGGTCTAGGGCTGAATTTGGCTCAAAACCCAGTATATCTGACCACACTGTAGACATATCCCTGCTGGTCAATCGTAGCGAGGTCTCTGCCACAGCAAAACGGTGAAGTGACAGCTGTGAGTGTGAGGCTTAGGTTAGCGAGCACACACTCCACTCCACATGACTACGACTAGCTGCTCTGCCTGGCGACACAGCGGAAGCGGATTCATGTTTGGCTGCTGGAAGCAGTCGAGTTCATATCTCTTGTGGGCAACTACTGTAACTGATAGTATGAGAAATAATCTTGGCGAGGACCTGACTGACTCAAGCTACATGAGGACCTGAAAGACAGCTAGAAAGGGGAATGCCAGATGTGCCCCACAACTATTTGAACACAGGCAGCCCATCTTAACAGCAGCTTCCAATGTCTGTGCCACTTTCACATCCTACAGCTGCTCTTTAAGGCTGAGGAGAATGGATGGTGAGAGGTAGGTATCCCTACAGTGTGAGCTACTTCCAGATTTATGGGAGAGCCAAATCCTTATCGAATAACTACATGCAGCACACAAGCATGTGTACACACAGAGAGGCTAAATGAGCTAGGAGATGCTGAGAGTGGTGTCTGGATGGGGAAGTTGGGGAGATGGTGGGATGGATTATTTAGGTGCTGCTAACTGAGCTTAGTGCTACATGGTGAATAGATAAAGAAGAGGCTAAGAGACTAAGCAGTGTGCACAAAGACAGAGGGGGAGAAGAGAAATGGAAAGCAAGTCAGGGAGGCTGGAGGAAGAGACCATGGAGAGAAGAGGGCAGAGATGAAATTAGGGAGGCAGACAAGAGTTCTGATTATGTAGTCCCCTGTAGGAATTTGATGACTATCCAAAGAACAATGGTATAAAGGGTGTCAGAGGAGAACCAATGAATCCTGGAAAACATGTGAGGGCAGTGGGCAAGAGTAGATGAGTAGGGAGTTGCTGTGGGAAAGCCAACTTCTCACAGGTGCCCTCAAATCTTTCTAGCTTGCAAAGGATAAAGTTTCCTTCTCCAGCATCTACAGTCTTTCCCAAACCTACCTCCTCTTCTTTCACAAAAAAACACCATTCTGTCTTTAAAAATAATAACACAATATCACCACCACCACCAGGTACATTCTTACTCACCTAGAGGTCTCCATTATTTGTTACCTTATTTCTCACTATTAAAAGGAATCACTTATGCATTGGAACATGCACAAGTCTTCTCGTCTTGTGGCTTTGGCCTTATCACTTTAATGATGTGGTTTCTCTGGATGGTCATTAGGTATCTCCCTAGTGACATGCTTTGGCCACTGTTGACCTTGCTGGACTTTGCTGGATTTAACAGTATTGTCCACAAGCAAGTCCTTGAGATTCTCTCCCCCTTTACCTTTGGGGCCTCACACCTGAAGGCTCTTCTACCTGCACACTCCCCGTTGTCTTTGTGTCCTTTCACCTTCCCTAGTTCACTTCTGACAAAGGGTACACCTTACAAACTGTTCCATGTGTCACTCGCCTGCCGAACTGAACTTGAATTCATGTGAGTTTCTAACATCTGCTCAGAATTCTCAGGAACAAGGGAGATAGAGCAGTGGTACACAACAGCATCACTGCACCTTTGAGGTTTAGGGGAAACAGGCAAGAAATACTGTCTTCCCAGAACGGATCCTCCAAAGAGTTTTCTAACTTCCCTGTGGGTCCCGATTTCTCTTGCTTGTTCATCTTGCATGTTCCTACCAGATTAATGATCCGTATATTGTCTTTCATTGAGATGATTGCTTTGCTTAAAAAAAAACAAAAAGCAAGAACCTAATATCTCCCATTCAGGGTGATGAGTCTCCGGTCTAGCACTCAAGCCCCTCTCTGATATGGGCTCCCCTTCCTCTGTGTCTTAGCTGCAGCTTACTGCACTGCCTACTCCACACTCCTCAGCCTTGGTTTTTTCTTTTTCATGAAAAGTTTTTATTTTAGAATAGTCTTAGGTTTGGAAAATGTTGCAAAGATAATCCAGTGAGTTCTTATAAACATTTCACCCAGTCCAGCCCAATATCAACATCTTATGTAACCATAGTGCATTTGTTCAAAGCAAGACATAAACATAGGCACATTACCAGCAACGAGTCCATGTTGCACCAGTTTTTCCTGCCTCAGATGCAATCCAGGATACCACATTGCATTCAACAGCCGTGCTTTTTAAAGTTTCCATCACCCTAACTTTGCCTTGATAACACCGCTCATATTTTCCCTGACTGCTTGCCAGCTATTTTCCTTCTGTGTTCTGGGTACCAATGTAGACATTGTATGTATATACAAAAAAGGTCAAATTAGGGCCTCCCTGGTGGCACAAGGGGTTGGGCATCACACTATGAAGTATCTACAGTCACTGCAGCATGAGTTCGATCCCCAGCCAGGAAGATGACCCACATGGTGCAGCAGACCTCTCCTGCTTTGCCTGCTGCTCCCCTCAGCAGTGTATTTCAGTCAAACTGCCTGTATTGTTCCTCACTCTATCTCTGGTGAATCCTCTCACCCCCACCAACACCTCTGGCCTGCATCCCAGCTCTTGTATGCATAAATAAATAAACCTTCAAGAAAACAAATAAAAGTAAAAAATCTTAGTATTATACAATCTAGAAATACTAAAAAAAAAAGGTCAAATTAGCAAACCAAAGAGCAAGCTCTGTGAAAGTTGAGAAGAGAAAGAAGTAGGTAGCTTTCTTGTGGGAAATCTCACCAGAAAGTTATTAGATCCATAGCAAGAAGCAGGAAACACCAGGTGAAGGAAAAACATCCTAGTCCCTTTAAGGTAAAACCTCCTGCAAAAAGTTGCCTGCTTCTTTCTCTTCTCTTAGATTTCCCAGAGCTTGCTTTTTAGCTTAATATGACCTCTTGCATATATCTATGTCCATGTCGGTACCCAGAACCAACTAATATGGTGGATTCTTGTAACCAAGAATATAGCAAATGCTTGCTATGGAGACTCATTCCAAATGCAATCCTCCATCTATTTCCCAGTATAGGAATATTGATAACTTGACCCATCTAGAAATAAATTTCCCTCCCAAACATCCCCACGTTTTACCAGGACCTAAACAACTTATCCTTCTTTGAGAGTCACCTGCAGGAGCAACCATTTTGAAATAAGCATGTGTAATCCATCATGCACAAAGAAAATGTTTGTTTTTCCCAAACAAATTTATTTGGCAAACAAATACCACTTGTAGCATTTGTAGCATACACATTTGTAGAAGCAGCGTTAGATCTTCTGTGGGTTTTGAGTGGACTGGTGGGTGACATCTTCTGTAATATATTCTTCAATTAAACAGGTGGATAGAAATAGAATTTAAATATTCAGGAATAATAATTGTTGGGGAGAGGAGCCCTAAGCGATATTCCTCACTGTCTATCATTTTTCTATTCTTACTTCTCAAATTTAGGGCTTATTAACATTTTTCTAATATTTTTCTCCAAGCAAGCAGAAAGGTGAATGTAGAAGTGAAACAGAAGTGTAATAGAAAGTGACAGTACATTGCAGTTCTAGGAGGCTTTGTACTCTAGTTGGTCATGTTTGCTCACTTTTTGATGTTTCTTAAAAATAAAGAGCAATCTGAGACAGAAACCATTTACACATATTTTTGACCAGGGAAAGGGAAGAAAAAGGAGAATGGTTTAAAAGAATGCCTAAAAAAGACACAAGTTGAAAAAATAATGATGTTTATCCAGCATTTACCGTAATGAATTACATAAGGGTTGGGTGGTGATTGTAGAAATTTTCTCCTTTAATGCTCAAAACTCACCAATAAAGTGGTTCTTAAAACTGTCTTAACAATGGAACGACAGAGCCTCAGAGATTTTTCGGTATCCTGCCCAAGATCATGCAGTAGGTAGTAGTGGAGCCTGATAGTTCTAGATGTCAAGGCTCAGAAGGGAGGTGAGTTATTCCTTTCAGACCATGATCTAAATGCATCATGAAGGGCAACAGAAGTGGGAACAGCAAGGAAAGACTGCTGCACCCCAGCCTATTTCTAAAAGCCACTAGGATCAAGTCTTTACTGATGGTCTTTGGATCCAGGAACTCACTTTATGTGTGTGTGTGCGTGCGTGCGTGCATGTGTGTGTGCGTGTGTGTGTGTGTATGAGAGAGAGAGAGAGAGAGAGAGAGAGAGAGAGAGAGAGAGAGAGAGAGAGAGAGAGAGAGAGAGAGAGAGAGAGAGAGAGAGCGCGAGNGAGAGAGAGAGAGAGAGAGAGAGAGAGAGAGAGAGAGAGAGAGAGAGAGAGCACTAGCAAGCAAGTGTTGGGAAAAAAAATGCCTTCTCTCTCCACATATTTTCTTTGCAGCAGAATTTGCAGGAGGAAGTAAATTGGGCACCTCTATGAAGGCTAAAAACCTGAGCAGAGAAGGTGCCTGAGGATGCCTGAAGACGGTGTGGACATAAAGCAGAGCTCTTCATTGCACGTGTTGACATTGATTTTATCATGTAGATGCCTCTTAACAACGGCTCCTGAGGATACCAGTGAGTCACCCCATAAGAAAAAAACAAGGCCGAGCAGACCTCCAGGCAGATTTACGTGACCTTGCTTAACCTTCCCAGGGAGCCCTTATGTTCTATTGTGTGAAACACTCGCCCAGGAGAGAATCCCTGAACTTAAGGGTGTAGACAACTGGTCTTTGTGGCTCCTGAGGAACTATCAGAGCCAGTGTGGTAGACAGACACAGTGTCTTCCCATGTGGAACAAGCCCCTGGGACCACATGCGGACCATCTCCTCACCACACACGTTTCTGGTCAGGATGTGTTCCCTGCACGTCCCTGCACTTGTGTCAGGGACAAAGCCAGGGCAACTGGCGGGGGGAACAGGGAGTGTGTCCTTCCAACATATGCCACCACACTATGCCTTCATCCCCAGGGCACCCCTCCAGGAGAAAGACCTTTAAGACAAAGGTCATTCGCTGGCCACGTTTTCACAGGAATCCTCTGTGTAGGTTAGCATGATGACATCTGACAGATGTCCTTAGAGAAAACCTGTGAGTAAGTCCTATTCAACATGAGTAGAACCTGCAGGGAGGGTGGGGCACTGATGATCTGTATAAGGGTTTGCAAATTTGCATGCCTAAAGGACCTGGGAGGATCCCCTAAATGATACACTGGTTAGATGACATGACAGCCCTCTTGACTGCTTTCTACCTAGACCCTCACAAGACCAGGGTAACAAAGGGGTGCGGCTTGTCAGAGGTCAGACTGCCTGGTATTTCCCGAGCAACTGGAAATATAGATGCTTCATTGGTAACTGTAGCCCATTAATTCCAAGTTCTCTTAAGCACCGTGTAGGTCACACAAAATAGGTTTGCTCCCTTGAAGTGTAACAGACTAGATCTCAATCCCTGACCCCCAAATGCAGAATCTGGAAATCATCAATTCTTTTTAGGGTTCGATTGATTTCCTGGGTGCTAAGTAATTGTCATCCTCGTTAATTTATTCAGCACATATTTCCTGAGAATTTACTACTTGTAAAGCACTTTGCTATATAGCAGACCTCTCCTGCCTCACCTGCTGCTCTCCTCAGTAGTGTGTTTCAGTCAGTCTGCCTGTTCTGCTCCCCACTCTGTCTGGTAAATCCTCTCACCTCCCTGGACTCTGGGCTGTACCCCAACTCTTGTATGCATAAATAAATAAATATTTTAAAAAAAAGAATTCTGCAAAGCACTTTGCTATAAATTCTGTGAAATATATCATATTTGCACAGATAGGGTGCATAAATTATATAATGTGTCTCTTACACACAACAAAATGTACACATGTACATGGCATGTGTATATGATACAGGTGATACTTTTAGGAACATACACTGTGCTGAAAGGAAGCAAAGTATCTAAAAAAGTATTGAAATAAAACATCCAAAGAGCTTTAGTTAAAGATATGGTGCTTTGCTAGATAAAAGCTAAGACTATTATTGAGATTCTGTTTACACACTTAAGGTTTACAATCCAAGCCAAATGCATCCCAGTGGGCAGTTATGGATAAGGCAGAGACGTAAAGAAAGAGAAACCTTTCACAGAGATGTGACTGGCCATGAAATTTTGAGTTGCATTCTAAGGGTTGGAGTGAAAAATGAAAGGTAAAGGAGGAT
Source organism: Galemys pyrenaicus (assembly GCA_019455555.1). Taxonomy (NCBI): domain Eukaryota; kingdom Metazoa; phylum Chordata; class Mammalia; order Eulipotyphla; family Talpidae; genus Galemys; species Galemys pyrenaicus. The sequence continues at coordinate 7,625,979 of JAGFMF010011858.1, forward strand.
TTATCACTGGGTTACAAATAGGAGAAGTAATGTGGTCATTGAGTGTGTGCCTGGCTGGTGATGAAGAAACATTTAAACATTTGATGGAGCAGCTCTGTTTTCAGACAACAATTAATGGACAGATTCCAACTGGGGGCTTAGGGCAAATGAGGTCTTTGCAGGAATCCGATGAGCAAAAGGTTGGAAACAGAAATGCTGAAAAGTGACTTGGAAACCAAGAACCACCTACTACCAACTTCTCTGCTGGAATCTGTCTTGCTGCTATTGATTCCCCACATTTGTGGAAGAAGGCAGCAGAGAGGCAGCTTTGTGATGGGGGGCTGGTTACAGGAAACCCCTCTTTTTTGGTTACTTCAGCATTTATATTTCTAGGTTTGCTTTTGGACTTGGACTCTCAGAAAGCCCATTGTTCCTCTCTCTATTTTGGTTCCTGCGTGTTAGGAAAAAAAAAAAAAAAACATGCTCTGGCAGTTAGAGAAGGCAGGCGTATGCGTTTTCTAAGTAGGAATCACGCAGAGTCGAACACCGCTTTACCCAAATAAAACTTTTTGCTTTCAGACTTTCAGTGGGCATGTTCCTTTTTTTAGCTTAAACATTTTCTGGTCTGTATTAACAGCTTCTTTCACCAGCTTAGTCTCTCCCATTCTGCCAGCTGTGGACCCCGCCAGTGTGAGTTCTTTTGTGCCCCTGCTTTAAACAGCCTTAGAAACAGACTGTATTCTGCCATCAATCCATGCAGAGAAATCGCACTGACATGAATGGAGACTCTGTGTAGGAATCAAAGCCAGGGCCTGGCTTCATCATATCGTTTTTTTAAAAAGTCTGCTTTTTATTTTGTCAGTTAATAACAAAAATACACTCAAAGAGCTGAGAGAGAGGTTAAATCAAGAAGCCAGGTGATGAGAATCTCGACTTCATGATGTTATTTCCTTAACCTGTAAACTCTAATGGGCTCTCGTTTCCGTTTTAAAAATTTTAAAGTATGAATCTTGGGATAATTACAGCAAAAATATGCTGGCTAACATTTATTAAGTAGATATGTTTCAAGTACAGGGCTAGTACTTTTAAAAGGGATAGTGACTTTCTAGAATAGCTATTATTATTAAAGCTCCATTTTATTCCACTGCTAATAACTGAGCCAAAATTAGGACTAAGACAGTCTGACTGCAAACACCATATTCTTAGCCACTCTCTAAACTGCCTTGGAGGAACACGTGCCAAAGAATACTGTTGGCCTTAAAAAACAAAGGAAATCTACACTAAGTGGGCTTATTAAAGGTGCAAACTAAGCAAACAAACTAAACACAGTTAAAAAGGAACACAGACATAAAGCCAAATTACTTTATGTGAATGTTAAAATAGTCCTTAAGAACAGTCCATTCGAAATGTCTAACCAACCTGGAAGACAACAGATGAGCCCATTTTGGAGCCAAAACTGGAGAGGAGAGACACTACAATCTGTTCCTTCCACCTGCTCGGGGTTACCTCTGGCTCCTCTTCCAGGAAACAGGGCATGAGGTGGACTTACTTTATGGAGAGGCCAGGATTTGGAGAGATGGTGACCTCTATGAACTAAATCTGTTTTGGCTTCTTGCACTCTGCAACTCTTGCTTAGAAATCCTCTTGTCAGATGCTATTTGGGTTATGATTGTCCTTATATCTCAAACCATGCCAGTAAGACAGAGGCTGGGGCAAGGAAAGAGATTTTAAATAGAGCAGTCTTTGCCTAGGAACTCTTTTCAAGACTATTTTGATGACTTGCCCGTTGGTTTCATTCATTCCTTTATTCAGTAAGAAAACATCCAAGTTCCAGGCACTAAACTGGGCAAGGATACTTTGGAACTGAGACACAGGACTGCCCTTGAGATACCCACAGATCCTACATCACAACTCTGCAGCAGGATCTAGGGTGGGAGAGCAGTCCCACATGGCTCTCTGTCCCTTTCCATCCTGCAGAGTTGCTGCTAGGCTTCCATTGCCCAGCTTCACCAGCATTTGGTAAGACTATGCAAATATTAATGGCAGGGGAAGGAAGTAGTGGTCAGGGATTAGGAAACAGAGGTCCTTTTCCTGTGGCTGAATGGAGAAGAGGCTGATGATCTGAGAGAAGACAGAACCACAAAGGAGAAGTTTAGGTTCCTGAATAATCACAGAGGACCCTGAACCTTTGACTAGGGGACTACGATGTGTGGGAAACATACATTTTCTCCTAAGTTAAGCTACATGGAATTCTAGGTTTTTCCGTCACCATACCTGGCATGACCTTAACTAATACAAGATTAATACAAGAGCAAGCCAGCCTGGAATGAACCATTTTCACTTTCAGGAGACCTAAATATTTCCCTTATTTTTAATACCTTCTTTGGTATTTCATTGATGCTTGTTTTCATGCGGCTAACAGTTACTAAAGACATTTCATCACAAGAGTAAGCTGTAAATAAGGTGTTTATTCTGGATGAAACAGGTTAAATTTAAAACAATTTTTATAGAATGCTTTACTATAAATTAGTCTATAATTCACATGTTCCAAGGAATTTTTAATTTTAAAAAGCCTGGGGATGGGGGAGACAGGGAGGTAAATCACTTGGGAAAAAAGAGGCAACACTTCCTAAGAGGTAGGCACTGGGAAGTCTTTTTATATATCATAGTCTTCAATTTATCTCATAAAGTTCCTTTGATGGAAAGAACTGGAGCACAGCACTGGATTAAAGTTTCACAAAGCTACTAAGTAGTGGCCAGGGTCTGAATCTGCTATTTGATGTCTATTGTACAGGTGTCTTGTCAAACAGGGTAGAAAATAATCACACCACCCACTTTTAGCAAAACAGAAAACTCTATGTAGCACCCATTCACCACTAATTGCCATGGGGGAATAAAAAGAATCAAACAAAAAAGCCAATATTAATGTAGCATGTGCAGATGTTGATTTACAAGGATGCAAACCTGAAACTTCCATAATGCTGGAATGAAAGGTTATTTCAATTAAAAATATAGAAACAAAAGAACCAACACCAAGATATCAACCCTAAAAAAATGGGGGAGGGGTTAAAAGCATCAGTCACAATAGAGAAGCCACACGGCACATCAGAAAGACAAATCATTTGAAACAAAGTCTGCACTGTCACTCCAGCTCTCCTGCAGAGGTGGTAGAATTCATTTACCACCTGTCACCTTCTACTGACAATTCTCTAATTTCCCTCTAGGGGGCAATCTCTCCCAAACGCGAAATGCACGTGGTTTGCAAGGTGGCACGCCTGACTCCACCAGGGCCACACGAAGTGTGGTATTTTTCTGGCCGCTGAGGCTAGTGGGGCATGCCATGTGGGCAGGATCGAACAGATCTAATAAGAACTCTGGGCAGGATGCTTCTTGGAATAACTGGAAAAAGAAATCCTTTCTCTTGGAGATTGCCTGGAGAATGAATACCTGGAGCTGCCTGGAGGTAAAGGTGGACTCCAAACAGTGAGAAGGGGAAGCTGATAGGTGTCTGTCTTGTTTCCACATAGAATCAAAGAATGAAACAGAAGGGAGTATTAGATGTGAACCTATAGAGTCAGCCATTCCTGACTTTTCTATCATCTCAGTCAATACATTTCCTTTTTTTTTTTAAGGTTAAAGTCAAGTTCTGTCACTTGTGATTGCATGAATACTGAGCAGTAAAAATCACTTAATTACTTACTAAGTGATTTCAGGGGGAAAGAAAGGCTAAGCACCAATACCTTAAACATATGTAAAACTTAAGAATTTAAGGCACACGAAAAACAACTCTGGAGGGATAGGACTTGGTCTCAGGACCCACCCCATCTAATGTCCCCATAATTCCTCTCCTGATTGTGGAATCTCACTGCTACCTAAAGCATAATTTAGTCTTGAATAGCAAATGATTCTTATTGTCCCCCTGGGGATAGGCATCTCTATCTTGTGAGATTGTGAGACGAATAAAATGAAGCAACATGTGAGAAAATTCCTAGCAAATGCCTGATATTTAATAAGCACTTAATAATATATGTTAAAGAAAAGAAGTGAGAAAATAGGCAGAAGGAAGTGTTAGCCTTTTGTATTACAGGCTTTGGCACTTTCAAAGCCTTCTAATTGGTTCAAAGATTCTGAGACTTGACCCTACAAACTCCAGTGACCTAAGCCCCATGCTGATCCTTTCAGATAAGAGAAACAATCTCTGAAGAGAGTGAAAGGCAGGCATGATTGAAAACTATGGTTTTTGCCTTTCTTGCTTCCACTGCCTTCTTCTGGAGCAATGTCTTGGTTTTTCCTCCTCTTTCCCAGGCCAGGAAATTCATCTGGGAGACTGTCCCCTACATCCACCCCCTTTACTTCCCCCCTCCCTCCCACCCAAGACATACTGGGGCTTAGCTGTTATTAGGAGGCAGAGTCTTCCTGAAAAGAAGGGCAACAGAAAATATGGGGAACCAGGAAATGGAGAGAATGTTTTGGTGGGCTGAGTTCAGCATCTTATACCTCTGCTAGGATTTCTCTGTTATGCAAGACAATGGATTCTCCTTTAATTTCTGTCCAAGGGAAGTTGAAGTTCAGTTGCTGTCATTTTTAAGAGAGAAAATCCTGTCTAAATCTGAAGCAGTAGCTTAGATACCTGAGGCATCAGACGCTGGTCTTCCAAGCTAGAGTTGAACTTTAAAGGTGGCATTTGGTGATGGCAACAGGGACACGAATGTGAGAAGACTGGAAAATGCTGAGTGTGACACACAGGGTAAGGGGTTTCGGTTTTCACTTTCTAAGTTTCTTCTTTTGTAAAACGAGGAGACTAATTTGCGGGGCTGACATGGCTGGCTGAGGACTGAGATGAACCATACGTATCTTCCGCCTGGTCACTTTTTCCCTTCTACCCCCTAGCGTGCTTTGTAAGACAGAGTTAAGAGGCAGGGGTTAGGCTGAAGGATGAACTAAAACAATTTAGCATTTACTCCCTCACATCCTGGTAATCGCAATCCCTTGACTAATGTCCTCTTTGGGTGCTTCAGCACCACCACTCAGTGTCTCCTCCTCCGATGTGCCTATTTCTTAAAGTCTGAGTTTGGAGATTTGGAGTTTATTATTGCGGGACGACAGGGACAGGGCTGAATGGGTGCTAGTGTGTACCTGCCTGCTAAACCTCTCTCCGACCCTGTGAAGTTACCATCCTGGGGGTTTTCCTATTGATGAGAGGACTGTTCATACATTCAGGACGTGGATGATATCGAAGCATCCCACAGGGCCTGTATCTCAGCGATCAATCCATCTGACTTCTCTGCTGCTTCCCCTTTCCCTGCAGGGCTGGAAATCAATTGTGTGTTAGCTACTCTCTAGGTTGGAATCCAGGGAGCCTGGGAATTGAAATGCATATTGTTTCATTAGCTACATCAGGAAGGCCAAAAAAAAGGGTGGGGGAAGGAAACTCCCTTAAAGGACTTCACCAAATAAAATGCATTCTAATAGCTGATATATCTTCTCATCGCACTGAAGGTAAACAGGAGAAATGAGGAAAAACCACACTAAATCCTATCATGAACTATCCAGAAATGAGGGTGAACTGGGATAGGAGACTGGGAAAGAAAACCTCTACATGTACATTAAATCTCTATACAAACACATGCTTTGGCAGGCTGTATAGTAGAAGAAAAAAATAAAAAGAAATCCTATTTTAAGAATTAGATATGTGAAAAATTTTCCTGTTAGTTCAGATTGGCTCAAAATACCATGCTGGGCTGCATTAATGAAGATTAAGTATATTTAGAGAGAATAATTCAAAAGACTTTATCAATCTGGCACTATTTCCTTCAAAATGGAAAAACCTTAATTTAACAGGATATAGATGAATTCTTAGATTTATTGAAATAGTTTGGTGTTGAATAAATCGAGTAGGAGTCACAAATCATTTGTCGCTGATATTTTAGATTCTCTACCTTGAATTACAGCCCAAATAACACAAACTCTCATTTTGGTGTGATGTTCTGAAGAGAGACTGGTACACATTTTGATATTTCCTTCCAATGTATGACATTCCTTTTAACCTTCTTTTCACCCCTTTTTGGAACAAAAGAATTACAATGACAGATGCAAATGTGTGAAATCTTAAATTCACTGGCAGACTGAGAGGAAAACACAGCTTTCCATTCCTCTGGCACCCAGAAGTCACATAATTCCTCATGTGGGAGAAGGTTAAAGGCAGGTGAGCAGTCTAGCTGGGATAGAAGCTCCCGGCAGACAGGGATTAAGCCAACCTTTGGCCAAGGCCTGTACTCACGATCAATTAAATTTCATAGTCCCTTAGTATACAACTTAGCCTAAAATGGAAAGGTGAATGACTTCTGGGGAAAAAAAAAAAAAAAAAAAAAAGCCCTGTTCCTGTGTCAAATGACCTAACTAAAAGAACAGAAGGAAGATGACGGGGAGGGGGAGAGACATAGCAGCAGGCATTGGACTTTTACTGTATGAACCAGGCTTAGAACCAACCATGTACACACCACACGTCCTTTTATCTCTTTACCACGACAAAGACCTCAAACTCAAAGGTTTCAGATGGTCTTGCTTTATCCCCTTTTACAGAAGAGGAAGTCGAGGCTTTAGTAATTAAGTCATCTTGTCTAAAGTCTAAAAGTAAGAACTACAGCCTGACAATCCCGCTCCTAGGAATCTACCCAAAGGACACAAAAACACTGATCCAAAAGAGCACCTGTACTCCTATGTTTATCGCAGCACTATTTGTAATTGCTA
>JAGFMF010011858.1:7632935-7671935 GCA_019455555.1 Galemys pyrenaicus
CAACAACAATAAAGAATAAGCTCAAGGAATTGGGCAATTATAACCAAAAGTAAACAAAAAAACTCAACAAGACCAAAAAGCCAGGATAAAGCAAAGGGACCATGGGTGGGGGGGAGGGGATGGAGGGAGGGCAAAGACGGGGAAGAAGCCAGAGGGTGCACAAGGGACTGAGGTGATGGTGCACCGGTGAAATGGTGGTGGGTACTCCCTGGGGACTACAAATGATGTCAAATATAATTAATAATAATAATAAAAAAAAGAACTGCAGCCTGAATCTGAATTATTGACTCTAGCTTCCTAATCATGGTTATTGCAGTTATGACACTGCAGGGATCCAGCCCACTGTTCTCAGTTGAATTAATCTGAGTTTGGCTGAAGAAATGTACCGCAAAGGTATCAACCCATGGGCCAGTTAGCATCACCTGTTGGGTAACTCAGTTACTCCCAGAATTCTTCCCTCCTCCCTCACATACTGGTAGTCAGTAAACCTCACAATAAGCCAGAGAGACGTAGTAGTGTACCTGTAACCTTGACCAAAACCTTGCTGGGTCTGTAGGATTCCACTCCAGGACCCAGGTTTCGTTGGTAGGCAAAGACTCCCCACACATTGGTTGACATTTTTCTAATATCAGAACACTAAGGAGGCTGGAATCTCAGCTGTGCTAGCTCCCTGGAAGCCAGAAGCATCTTTCTCAGGTGAATGCTGTGAGGAGAAGCTGAGTGAACGAATTTGGCCACTGCTGTGGAGTCGGGGCTGAAGAGGGGCTACTCTTGTTCTCTGTCCTAAGCACACACTACTGTTGCATCAAACTGCATTCGTTAATTTTCTGGGGGTTGGAGCTAGAGCAGTGAGGAGGCTCATCCTGCTGGGGTTCAGATACCTTTGCCTATGAAACACTGTACTCTAGTTCCCAGTGGGGTGATCTGCCAGGGCCATGTGGTTCTGCCTGGTGGTGACCAGTGGCCATCCAGAAGCATGTCTCAGTCACCCAGCAAGGCCCCAGGCCTGGTCTCCCCTTCCCCAAACTAACATGAGCGACCCTTTCTCTTGGATGCCCCAGCTGGGCTCAACTGGGTTTGTGCTGATCAAATTATCCTGGGGGAAGGAGGAAAAAAACAAAGAAAAATTCTGTTGTGAGTTGGAACCAATCAATGTTTCATCTTCCGTGGTGAGAACAGAAACTGCGCTTCCACCCAATTTCAAAAGCACTGTCCGTTCCCCTGCGCTTTGGACATTAAGCAACCAACCCCGCCCCCCATCCTCTTTCAAGTGGCAGAAACAGCAATTGCTCAAACGGTCGTGAGAAATATTGAGCCAAGTGGAGACATGTGCCGTGTGGTGAGAAATAAGGTGAATAAAAGCCGCTACTTCTCTACTGGGGACTGTGGTTGTCCGGCATAAACCCGGCCACCGAGCGAACAGACCCTGTTGTGTTCATGGAATCTGACAGCTGCTTGATAGACTCACCTACATTGGCTTTTTAATCCAAAGCAGCTTTCCCGTAATGTTCATTTCTTTTCTGCCAGCAGTATTTTAAGCTGAGGTGGGGAAAATTAAAAGCTACTAATTCCTTGGTGAAAAGATCAAAAAAGTACCCAAAAGGCAGCTAAGGGGACTTTTTGTCTCTTTAATTGCTCTCATTTCAGTTTGACTGCTCCCTTGTACTTTTTTTGTTTTTACATCTTTGGCTCCCAGTGCCAAAAACCTCCCTTCTCTTGTGACTATGATAAAACAGGTTGGATAAGGGCTTGCCTCGAAGAGCTGCGCTTGGGAGCCGTCTCAGAGCCTCACTGAGTGTGTGGCGAATCTAGCCTTCCTGGGACTGGCATGGCAGCTGCTGGGTCACGGCCAAGTCCAAGGAGCGGTTTGGTAAAGGGTAATTCGGAAGCAGATTCTTCATTATGAGGAAACATAGGACAAAGGTCTAAAACTCCACCAACTTCATACAACCTGTCTAGATGGCCAAGACCTGTCACTTCATTTTCAAATGACTCTGTTTCACGATCTCTGCGTTCCCAGGAGGCTAGGTCAGAGAGCCTCAGCTAGCTCTGCTCTCACACACAGCAGACGGTAAGGCTGTGGGAGGCAGGAAAGTGGAGAATCAAGGTTGATTCCTATTCCAGGAGGCCACATATTTCTTTTTGGGCTCCCTCCTTCATTTACTATTGTGGGTATCTAGTTCCTACTAGACAGCATCAATTACTTAATATTTTTCCTTAAAGTAGTTATTTTACTTAAAATTGTATGAGAAGAAAACTTTGGATCACTACTTTGTCACGCAGAAAACCTTACCATGCTATCACGCCAGAGGTTATGAACATAAATAAAATAGGAAAAATAAATACATGGAGACAAATGTGTTCAAATTCTCACAAAAGGCCACTGCCAGCTAATCCCAAGTCCAACCTCACTATCTGCGGCTGTTGGTTTTGTAACGAAGCTGAGCACACTACGCCTGTGTTCTTGGAGGCGATATGGGCTTAAGGGCCCGTGAGTCTCTGGTCACGTTGTTTAGGTCCACAGATCAACACGTAGTCTTGCCTGATGTGCTTCACTTAAAGACATCTGTCAGCACAGCCACGGCCGATCCACTGCTGCACCTGCCACAGCATGGAAATGCTCGGGCCTGAGCTTGGCTGTGCTCGGGCCTACATTCTCCTCTGAAGGCGCACCCCAGGCTCGCTGCGCCGCGGCTCACGACACGGCCCTTTGGCACATCACTCAGGTGCCATTTTAAACTGCGGAATTAACAACAGATGTGAAACGGCACTAAAGAGACTCTGAAAGGACAGTTGTTTACAGTTTGAGAGGTTGAGAAACAAACAGGAAGCAGAATGTCTCTGCATCTGGGATGTGCAGTGGGCACATCGGGTCTTTCACTTCTCTGCAGAGGTCTGTGGATGTCTGGGAAGGCCGAGGTTACCGACGTGGGGGTTGCAGATATTTTTTTAGCAAATAGGCAAATCTAGAAATCCAGAATCCTGAATGAGTCAACAGCATTCAGATGGAAGCCATGCTAGTTATCAAATGGAGGTTTTCTCCTTGACATAATACAAAGGACAGCAAGACTGAAAAGAGAGAAGGCTGTTCTTACTGTGTGAGTCAACAGCGCTCATGCCAAGTGTGTGACAGCTACTCCCCTGGTGTGTTGCTGCTGGTGCTTGGTCTGTGCTTTGGGGAAAATCTCCCTTGTCTGTATAAATCTGATAAATTTGAGAGCTGTCCTGTGGCTTCCTGGGGTTTGACCCTGACCTCTCTGGAACATTGAAGGGTGACTCACAACCTTTCATGGCAAAGTATAAAGGTGGCAATGTCCTCCCTCCTTCCTTCCTCTCTTCTCCCCCGCCCCCACCTGCTGCCCCAGTTCTTGGCCTTTGAGGGAGTCTATGTTGGGAACAGAGCAGAATTTGCGAGTGGTGACTGTAGAGCTTTGTAAAACCTGGGCTCAGAAAGCACTGCAGCCTGAGTCACATTTGTTCTGGTGTGCTACCCACTGCAACAACACAAGAAGGAACACTGACAAATACATCTTCTAAAGAAAACTCAGTTACTCACATGCTTCTGCCCTAGTTTATGTTGTTTTCATCTTCTGGGGCTGAGACAACAAAGGGAGAGTGGGTCCTCATAAAGTCGCTGCAGACAGGACAATATCAAATGAGATGGCTTCATTTTTTAAGACTACACCACATAGGTGCCCACTGCATAGGTGCCCACTTGTGGAATTTTGGACCCACTGAAATGGCATTTTGGGGTCTCACAATGTAGGATCTTGGCTACAGAAGTTTTCACTTATCTCCTTTCCCCTTACGTCAAATTCTAGAAAGGTCCTTAAGGAGAAGGTAATGAATATTTCCTCTAATACCCTCTCTGCTGTTGGGTTGCTTCCTGATTTGGAGTCACGAAAGACCCTTCGTCAGTGGAGGCTTTACTAATCAGCAGAGGACCTCAAAGATGCAGCACCAAACCCCTTCCAGCCAGTAGGCAGTGCTGCTTCCTGGTGGTCTGCTGGGTGTTTAAAGGCACATGCTGGATGCTTTTCTTTTCACTTTACGTTGAGGATGGAAACTTTCTTCCTTCCACCTCATTACCATCATGATGTTCTGTACCACAAGAAAGGACTCAAAAGACACCCTAAGCTCCGGGTGACAGTGGATAAGCACTGATGTTGACACCATTAGCTGAGGGCTAAGTTGCGTGCAAGCCAGATCAGACATTGATAACTGGCAAGGTAAGCACCCAGATCCTGCTGCTGCAGAAAGGATTGTGATGGAGTAAGATGGCTTTATTCTATTCCCCAAAGAGGAACCCTGTGTAGCAAACATATATGCGTATATATGACTTACCAAAAAAGGTGCTGCGAGCCGAAACTAGGTTTTTGTGCAGATTAAATGTCCCATTTTGGAATTGTTATTTTAATTCCTTTTGCAGAAAAGACCATGCTATTCTGCTAACGCTAATAAACTCTGCTGTTGACTATACACTATACTCACACTGTGAGTTTACTGCCAGGAAAGAATCCATAATGTTTTCCCTGTGACAATATGGGAAATAGTTCTTATAAGGATTAAAAGACTACATAAAACTCACTTTTTTATTCCCTCCCACCACCCCTCTTGCTGAGACGCTATTTCCTCATAATTGTATTACTCTAATAAGGTACTTATTTATTCCCTGGCTACAGGCTTACCTGCTATAATCCCTGCACCCACTCTGCGATCCAATCATGATCATTTCCTTTAAAGCCTTGTTATACAGATACCTGTCCTTCTCAATAGCCTGTAATGTCTGCCAATTGCAACCTTTATTACTGTGAACAAAAATTTTCACATTGGTCTACTCTGATCAGTCAGGTATCCTGAGCAACACTCTACTTCAAGTAGAATAGTTCTTAATGGTGTCAGCAGATGCCCCGCACATGATATGGACACACTGCTGAGTGTGCTCTTTGACCTCCTCGCTTTCTAGCTCACAAATCCTTCGCTTTTTTACTCTAACCGATTACCTTGGTGACTCCCTTACAGCATGGGTGGGTAAACATTCTCTATAAAAAGCCAGATACTAAATATTTTAGCCTTTGCAGTCCATGCGGTCTGCACCACAGCTACTCAACTGTCTGTTGGTCGGTGAAGCAGCCATGGAATAAGTAAATGAGTGGCATGGCTGTATTCCAAGATAATTCCAATTATCTACAAAAATAGGTGGTGGGCTGGATCTGGCCGCTGAGTGGCAGTTTGCCAATCCCCACCCTACAGCGTCGAGACAGGCACACATGTGCTCACTGCATCATTTACCTACATTTTTCTCATCATGATATTTAAACCTTAGCTTTGACTCACACTTCAGAAATTAAGCCTCTTGATGACATAAGCAAAATAATAGTAAATCAAGACCTCATTAATTGTTCAGTTAACTCTGCACCAAGCTTTTTCTGAGATCTTGAGACACCATTTGATCTTCACAACAACCTGGGCTGTCTGGAACCATTCATACCCTATCTTAGCATGCATGCAGGGGCACAAGAGAGGACTGAAAGCGAAGCTTCCCCACCTTACACAAGCAAAAGTGCAGAGCTTCGAAGTCAGGATTCCCGAGGCCTGTAATGTCTACAGAGGGAGTCGAACCTGACCTCTCAGCGACTGACCAGTACAGGGAGAGGGACATGCCATCTCCTAAGTATTCCTGGAAAAATTAATTAAATGATGTTCTTATAGAAGTATTCACAGAAAAGTGTTCAAATAACAAAGAAGAGAAAAGTGTTGCACACCTGTCCTAATCTTTCCTCTCAGAGGTAAGCCAGTTACCAGCACTGTGGAGGCTATTCTTTCAGCCACCGTCTTCTTTCTGCCATAAACACACACACACACACACACACACATACACACGAGCTCCCATAATTGACTTTCTTTTGACTGATTTACTGGATTAGCCCGTCTCCTTGTCCCCTCTGTATAACGCGCACACATATCCTTTCCCCTTCTGCTCCTGCAAATTGTGTTTGTTCCCAAACCTATTTATGCTAGTGGTATTTTAATCTAATTTCACAATTCAGTTAAATATAGAATGAACCAATAAAACAGTGTAAACACAAAGTGTTTTTCTTAAGTTCAATGTTTTGAAAAAAACTCAATGCTTGCAAATTGCTACAAACAATACTGCCAAATTAGGTATGGATACAACTGGAAAACATTGATGGGGAACAGCAAACCTCTAGAAGGATCCAGGATTCAGAATTCTTGGCAAGTCTTTTAATTCCTTGGTTTGTTTTAAGGAACTTAAATAGGAAATTATTCATGGTATATAATGGGAGTGGTTTATACAAGAAAAAATGTATCCTTACACTCAATGAGAAAGGTTGCCCTTGTCCGAAGGTAAGTGGGTTTAAGGTGATCAAAAATAAAATAAAATTTCTGTTCTAAGTTCAAACAAAATATTTAGAAAATACTCAGATATAGATGGATTGCGCTTTATGATAGTTTTACTTTCAGTAAATGACTGGTCACATAGGATGTGCAGGCTTTGTGTTTTTTTTTTTTTCCACAAAATCAAAATCAAACTAAATATTACTTTGCAAGCTGCTTCAACAGACAATATATTTATCAAATCTTTCCTATGCTACCCAAAATTCTTCACAAACCTTTCAATGCCTTCAAAATCTTTTAATTTGCAGGTGATATATGTAACAATTTTTTTTTTGTGCTGGTTAATATTTCCCTTGTTTACTCTTACGACTAGTTCAAAATAACATTTACTCAATAAATCATCATTGGGAATCTACTTAACTGTCAGTCTCCATGATACAACTATCATCTACCTGAACAGAATTTTGCAGTTTCTTTGAATAAATTCCTAGAAATGAATCTGATGCATCAAAAGGTACAGGATTTTAAACTACATTCTGCTACATTGCATTACACAGGTCTTCCTCAACCTAAGATCAGGGTTATATCCTGATAAGCCCACAAGGTAAAAATACCCTATGTCAAAAATTCATTTGTTACATCTAATTTTCTTAACACTATAACTTAGCCTTGCCTACTAGCTTAAACATGCTTAGAGCCTCATGTTAGTCTGCAGTTGGGTAAAATCATCTAACACAAAGGCCTATTTCATATAAAAGGTTAAATAGTTTTTCCTGTGATTTATTGAATTTCATGGTATGGCTGATCAAAAGCTGCAGCTTACAGCCATAGCACAGATTCACGACAGAGTGTCCCACGCACATACTACCGGCCGAGGAAAAGATCTAATTCCAAAATTTGAAGTAAGGTTTCTACTGAATGTATATCACTTTTACACCATTGTAATGTAGAATGACCTTAAGTGGAAGCACTGCCGGTCAGGGATCATCTGTATTTAACTTGAATACACCTGTTTTCTCCCAGTCCCTGAGAATAGGAACCATGTCTTGTTTATCTTTTTCTCTCAGAGCACAGAACAGAGAATATGCCCAGAGTAGGCACTCAAAAAATGTTTATTGAATCTTGAATAATGAATAGTCCTTGACTGAAGCACTTATTTACTAGAATTAGTTTTTTTTCCAAAACACTCCTAGCAAAGTCAATTAAAAATCATTACTTGAATTTGTAACAGAAGGCAGGAGAAGAGAAAATATCCAAAAGTGAGTACCACTTTTGTCAAGGAAGCATCTGAGGACTTTAGTTAAACCTAGTTCTGAATTACCAGCCATTTGGAGATATACTAATGCATCCAAAACCTTGGGAGATTTTCCAACAAGAGTTGGAAATTCTCAGGAGAGAGATTCCATCTGCCACGGGACCACACACACTCACGTCTCCTGGTGAGGTGGTCTTGTGAGATCTCACATCCTGCAGAATCCCTAGCACGTGCTCTAGACCATGTGCTAATTGGACACCATTCATTCTCTCAACAGATGCATTGGAGAGATCGCCATGGACAGACAGTGGTGAAGACAGGTTTCAAAAATAATTTCAGAGAAAAACCACAGGAATCGCTAGGGAGTCAGGCTGCCTGACTGGTACCCACAGTCCTCTACACCACTCTCTCACCAGCCACTGTGTGCAGAACACACAGGCTGGCGTTTCTGAGGCTTTGCTGCAATGATCCAATCTCTCCTATAGTTTCTTCTCCTCGTCTTGGAATCTGATTCCCTTGAAACAACTGTACAAAAATTAAATTACATAAATGGTTGTATCTATGAGGTCCTGTTGTGCCTTTTCTAGTGCTGGCTCTAGCTAAGAAAGACTGTCACTGCTGTAGCAGTTGACATGTCCAATGATGGGATGAACAATACAGCGCAATCAATACCTGGTTCATTTTCTCTGTCTCAAAAAGACGACGGGGTACGGTGAAGCTACTGGACTTTGGGAAAACTTGGCAGCACCAGTGGATCTGTCTCTGACATGTGCAGATACCCGATCGGATAGGCAAACACGAAAGCATGAAACGAGAAGCTGCTGTTGACAGATTCTTACCCACCTGAGAATCTCTCTAAGTTTCTTTTCTTCCTTAACTTTCTCCCTTCCTTAACCCTTCCCGCCTGCTCTTCTTCTTTTCTCTTTAAAACACAGAGATGGCAATAGTTTCTGATTGGCAACTGAGGCAACCCCGTCTCACAGCTATGGAAGGACCTAGCTTATGCTGTTGGCATGTGGGTCACCTGGTTCTTCAAGGCATGCCCTGGTTGGTATTAGTTAATTCGTTAGCTTGCTTGAATCACAGTTGAGAACCCTTCAGCTTTGGTCTGCAGCAATAAATTCAACTGACAGCTGAAATTTGGAACGCTCACTTAATATTGATTCTGAATGTAATAACAAGCGACATGACCTTTTGGATGGTGTAAAATATGGCCGCCACAACATCTGTGCCACATTTCTTGCTGTTTAGTAATATGCTGTAACAGCATGGAGCTGGCATTAAAGCTAAGCTTTATTATCAAGCAGATCACTCCATCTCTCTGGCTTCATTTTAAAAAAAAAAATCCAGCTTCTGGAGCTGATATCGTGTCTAATACATGTTGCTGTTTTCAAGACCTAATTTACCCTGCAGTAAGAAAGATATCTGATGACCAACTAGGAATCAGGGATTAATAAGGAGGGTAAAAAGGCCACTTGACACCCCAAATTCCAATGGAGCAGAACGTGTCCCTGACAGCAGAGGAGACAGCCAGACTTCTCTATTGCAGCCTTGAGAAACTGTCTGTGAAGTTGATGTCCTTTACTGATTTCTAAAAGATGTGAAAATATCTTTTTCATAGACACCCCCCACCTCCCCATAAAGAAAACGTGATGATTGCTGGTGGTACTTGTCCCGATGCCGAAGCATCATTCCAATTTAGCGTTGCCCTAGGAAATCCTAAACTAATTTTGCTAGGATGGATACAAGGATGTTTGCATCTGATTTACTCTCACTGTTTTTCTTTGAAGTCTTGGTATCTTTAAAACATTCTCCAAGTAGGCAGAACATCAATTTGTGCACTTTAAAAAATCCAATTTAAGCAGGTTAAAAATTGTCAAAATAGTCTAACCATATTTCTCCAACAGAATTTCCAACCACAGGATGCACACAAAATGCTAAACTTGAAAGCATTCTATCATTTCAATATATTCCATGGCTCAGATTGGCTCATACTCAGTGAATAGTAAGGATTTAAAGCTCTTTATCACAAGAGGCAGATCTTGCCTCTGAAACAATACAACATCTTTTTTCACTGCTGTGATATTTTGACTCTGTTTGGTTGAGCCATTTCTGCAGGGTACAAGAGCAAAGTTTTAAAGCCTATTTCTCTGGAGGGAAGAAAAGAATTAAATCACATATAGGAAGTCTTCTTCCCTGTAAAATATACTTCCAAAATAAAAGACCTGTCAGTTTCAAAGAGGTGAAATGTATAGAAAATGGTGAATAATTTCATCTATTCTTCTGGTAAGTAGAGTCCTGATTTTTACTTAACATGCGAGCATGGCTCAAAGTTGACTTGTCTATTATGAAGCTGATTACTGATAAGGTACAGTTTATATTAGGAACTGTAGGAAAATGGGCTTGATACAAGTTACTTTATTCAAAGAAAACTCCAGACCTTGTAAGTGATTGAAAATGTCAGACTTCCAATTTCTAAGACAGAATGAAGTTGGCCTGTTCCCTACACCCAGGGCAGCCTAGGAGAATACCCACAAGGGTAACTCCTCAAAGAACAGAGAATGTGCTGCCTTAAAATAAAGCAAAACAAAAAAGGGCTATAGTGAGACATCATGAGAAAACCTTAAACAACCAAGATGCCTTTAGGTAGATTCCCAAAACAAACAAGGAGCTCTCACTAGTAAACTGCTTTTACCCATCAGATCCCATCAATTATTGGGATTTTCAAACTTTAATATTTGTTCAAGTAGTGTTTGCTTTTGGAGAGATTAGAAATAGCAGGCACAACTCCTATATTCCAGGGAGCATGTATTTATGTATAAAGACTCAGCTTATTATTCATGCAGAATAATGTGGGTAAATGTGACTGGATTTCTCCATTGACTGCCATGCTACGCCAGATGGCTGAAATGCCACTTTCATTTCAGGAAGAAAAGAAGTCTTTACAGAAAAGAGGAAGCATGGTGTTACCAGTTAAGTTTATTCTTAATTACCAGTCACAGGTAACGAACGCCCCCCACCCCCACCCACTACAGCCCTCCAATACAAAGTCCATCATGAATAGCAAAGTCCAAGTGACACTGGGTGAGAGGGTCTGTGAAGGGGAACTAGACCCAGACTCAAAAACATTTCAGTTTTCAGATGAGTTTTTGGCTCAGACTTTAGAATGAATCAATCTTCAAACTTGGCAAGCAATAATTAATTCCAGGAGTGTATCACTCATCTGTGTAGTGGCTGCTTCCTCAAATAGAGATCTTATAAAACTCTCCCTGGTGAAATCAACGAAGCCATCCGACACAGCCATATGTTCAAAGCTCAGAGCGGATTGGTCACGAGCAGTTGTCTATGAATTGAGCTGTTAACTGCCCAACAAAATTTCAGTAGTTTAGGTGGGGAGCCTCCCGGTGGTTTCAACTGTCAGCAAGAAAAAAAAGCAAAAACACAACCTAGTCCTCTTCAAACATGGCCATCTCCTCCTTTTCTTTCTGATATAGACATGGACTTGTTCCCACAGGTCCCTGGGGAGCCTTGTTGCTAGCGCCCCCTCAGGTCAGCAAAAAGGATTATAATGGTTGGGAAAAGGAAGTCCCTGCGTAGGCAAGGTAAACAGGCGCGAATTGGATTACTCCAACATCATCCACGGAGGTAGGATTCAGAACGAATCTGATTATATGAATATTATGAACCACTAAGTATCTTTCTGTAGCAATTACTAAGCTTTCACACAGAAAGGGGGCATTTTCTTTAGTGCTAGGCTCTATCTATCAAGTGCTTAATTTCAAAGGGAGGTGAGAGGGGTAGAATGAACATGCAGGAGCATGACCATAGTTGGGCTGATTAATAACAATGTGTCTCCACCTTTCCTTTTATCTCCCCCCCACTTTCTCACTTTTTTTAAAACCTCTCACTTCTCTTTCTTCCCTTCCCTCTCTTCCCCTCCCCTACCCTCCCTTCCTCTCCCTTCTCTTCTCTTCTCCTCCCCTCCCTTCCTCTCTCCTCCCATCCCTTCCTCTCCCCTCCCCTTCCCTCCCCTCCCCCCTCTCCCCTCTCCTTCCCTTTATTGAAACTAAGAGAATTATTTTTATTCTTTATATTTAAAACCATTCTTGAATTAAATTTTGAACTCTTCCACCTCCATATTTGGACTTCACCACTTGGTGCCATTTAAGAGAGAGACACAAGATCCTCTCAGCTACAACACTGCTCAGTGGGACCAACAGAACTCAAACCCTAATTTCTAAGCCTCCTGAGGTTTAGAAACTTAAAATTTGTTCTAACGTTAACCATTGACTGTATATAATTTCATCTGTGTACCCTAGTTAGTCTGCCAGTAGTTAGCTTGTTTTCAGTTTGCTGCAAACCAATGGCAGACTTAAGTAACAGATTATAGAAAGACCACATTGAAGAGGGAGGATGCCATTGTGCAAGAAAACCCCATGAAAAGGACAGGGAAGCACCTTACAGATGAGGTCGAGTATGGCGCTTGGAAGCTTCGACTATGGTTTAAATCCTGTGTCTGCTATTTGCTAGCTGAGAAATAAGGTTATTTCACTTTTTAAAGTTTTAATTTATCCAAACATTGGAAAGATCATTTCAGTAAGACTTATTCTTTTACTAAACTTAGTCCAAGAAGTCAGGACAAACCTAACACGGCCAAGGCAGACCGGTCCTTGTCACTTCCCCAGAATTATTTCAGATTGTAATTTCCCTGACTGTAGTCCCCAGGAACCTCCCTGGCACTGAGAACCTAGTTTCTCACCTGGTCTCTTGCCATTGGATCACCTACCTATACCTTGTTTGTCTTGCCTGAGATACTCATTCCTAGTCACTGAGTTTTCATTGTTTTGCCCAGTTGGCACTTCCTTGGATAATCTTTCCATGACTACTTGGCCTCTTCCCTAGTTCCCAGATTGGGAGCTCCATGACCCAGCCCTGGCAGGAAAGTACAAAAACTCAACACATATTAGCTGCTCTCATGATGCTAGGTGTTAGGTCCTCGGAGCAGAGGGGAGGGAAAATGAGCCTTGGTGCAATGGGACTGTGAGGCAGTGGGAAGGCATAAAGTGGTGCTTCATTGCCCATGTAGTGATGATCACTAGCAAATGGTGATTTTCAATGAGCTGGATCCCAACTTTCTTCAAAATCCAACAAAGTGCAACTGTGCACCAGTACCGAGAGGCATGAGGTGCGCTGTATTCACTGACCATTGTCCTGAGGCCACCCCTCCATTTTCACCATCCTGCATTCACAGGCAATAGCCGAGGTATTAGTATTCAAGTTTGATCATCTTTCTGCAAATCCAGTGGCTAAATACATATTTTAATTGAGCCCAGGAGTGTTGACTTGTAGACAGAGCAGAGCGAAAAATCACTAGAAAAATGGCAAGTGGAAGCAGCCTTTTACCTTTGAATGGAATATGATACTTTGAAAACATCAATAATAATTTTCTATTGGGGAAAAGCCTGCGGCAAGTATAACCTGCTTAGGTTTTTAAGCTGCAGTTTGACAAAAAATTGTTTCTTTTTCTTCCAAAAACAAACCTGTGATTGTAAGCCAGGTGAGGTGCTTTAACTGGATGAAAGAGAACGCAATCAGGTTTTTCCATGTTAAGATACATTAGTCAATGACAAAAGTCCAATATCCAAAATAATGTTAAGAGGGGCCACCGTGTTTAAAATGAGCAGGAGTAATAAGAAACAAAATGGCCTGAGTAGGAGAAGATGTGTTTTTGAAATAACACCACCTAGTTATGGACCAAGAGCTCTACTCTTGCACAGTAACAACACTGCCAGATCTTTATCACGGATATCAAGCACTCCATAAACCGTAAAGCATCCTCTGCATTAATTTCACTGTCATATATACATAGCCACAAAAATAATGACTTCATATACATTTTCTTTCTCTTCTTATGTAGTGCCTTTCTTGTGCGAATATTTGTTGCTCTTCACTGATAACAAAAAGTTTAACAGAATATGGCCACTATGAATGCTGGTCAGCAAAAAACCTGCCCAAATCCCTGCTTTTGATCCTTTTGGGAATATATTCCCAACGTACACCTGGATCCTATGGTAAGTCAATGCTTGACTTTTTGAAGAATAAGCCCTACTGTTTTCTACAATGCTTTACCATTTTACACTATCAGCCATTCACAAGGATTCCACTTCTCCACATCCTTGCCAACATTTACTATCATTATTTTCATAGTGGCCATCTCAATAAGTGTGAATATACAATCTTTAAAGATATAAACTGAACCAAGAGAAAACCTTCATGCTTTCTAGCTGCACATATGATCAAATGATAAATCCCTTGCCTTACCTTTACCCTGTAAGTCATTCTCTAAAGTGGTCTAATTCCGTCTCAGCCCTCTCTGCCTCCTTGTTTTGAACTAGACATGTTTATCTCCATTTAATTCTTCAGTAGAGAGGAGGCAAACGATTGGGTCCTTATTCTAAAATAGGCAATGTTGCTAGTTTTACATTTATTACCTTATAATAGCGCACAAAGCTTCATGAGATGGGTATGGATGCTGTCCCCACTTTGTAGAAGAGAACACAGGGTTCAAGATGCTTCAGTCAATCATAGAAGATCACAGCAGTGGCTCTGCTGGAGTCTCCCTGCTGAATTCTGCATCACAGTCACTAGCGCCCACCACTCTATCACCTCATGATCCCAGCCATTCTAGAAACATCCTAACCAAAACAGGACTCCTAGGGAGTTTGGAGGCTCATGGGAAGCCCAAATGGGGCCCCTTCACAGATCATTAAATTTTATATGGAATATTTGCTCATGTTGAACATTTTCTTAAAAGTTTAATTATTTTTTACATTCTAAGTTTGTAATGCAGGATGGCATTACAATTAAAAAAAATCAATAAACCTTACCAGCATTTTTAACCTTTCTAGTGGGCTTTCCAATGTCTTGCTTCTGTACCACATAATTATCACAATAAAGAATTATCTACTTATGCGGAAGCTAGAAAGAGAAAACAAAACAAATGGAAAACACAAACACAGGCATGTTTGTTGTTTCGTATTGAGGGTTATTTAGCTGGGATAATAAATCATTACAATGAATGTCAACACCGCACAGGGGAAAGGGAGTAGTTAGTTGCATATGCTAATAGAAGACGTGCATTACTAATGAGGAAGAGAATGAACAACGCTAGCCACATGCTAGTTATCACTGCAAATCACAAGGCAAGCGTGTTCACGCAGAGCATATGACTGCTGTATGACAGCACAGGCAAACATTCACATGTCAACAGCAATAGCTCCCATGCTCCATCCAAGACTACTGAAGAGTTTAAAAATAAAGCTCTTCTTGTCATGCACCAAGATGTCAAGCTTAAACACATCTGCCAGTCAAAGGGATTCTGCCAGTCTTTACCTCCCCACTCCCCCCATAAAGTGTAGTCTAAAGGTTTCAAGTATATCCGAGTTCAAACTATAAAGAACTGCGATGTTATCCATCAATAAATCCTGTAGCTTTTCCCTCTAATATATGGCTCAGATCCACAAATTCTTAGCATCTGTACTGCGACTAGAACTCTCCTGTCTTAACATCTTAACACTGGACTAGAGCAATAACCTGTTGTCTGTCTTCCCTACCATTCATTTGCTTCCTTTTTATCAAGTATAAAATACAGGTTTTATTTAGTTTTTAAAAAAAATTGGTAAAACACAAAACGTACCTTAACCATATCAGAGTGCACAGTTCAGTGGTATTAAATACATTCACATTGTGTGCAGCACCAAAAATCTCCATGCCCATTCAACAGTAACTCCGATTTCTCCTCCCTCTCCTCAGTCCCAGATCACCTTTTTAGAGTAAGTGGGCAATGCTCTGCTGTGTGAGTACATGCACTTCACTTATCCATTCACCTGTCAATGGACACTAGGTTAGGTTTATAACCACCTTTGAGCACTTGGGAATATGGCCACTACAAAAGCAGTTCTGCAAAAAATCTGTTCAAGTCCCTGTTTTTGATTCTGTTGGGAATAGACTCCCCAAGTGGAATCGCTGGATCCTATGGTAATTCTATGCTTCTCTTTTTGAGGAATAAGCCCCACTGTTTCCTACAATGCTGCACCCATTCTATACTCCTATCAGCCATTCACAGGGCTCCATTTCTCTTGCCAACATTTATTATCATTACTATCACCCTTGTCAAGGCTGGCCTGACCCCATGCTCTGTCTCAGTTTAGTATACTTGCTGCCAGACTGAGTGACTCTTCTGTTTATTTATAATTCTCTTTTCTTTTCCTTCTGCTCTTTTCCACGTAGCACTAATGTCAATGCGCTTTATAATCTTTTCGCTTATGCGTTTATCTTATCGCTCCTTCCATATCTAGGCCAGAACCCTAAGGGAGAAGAGCCCAAATTTCGTTCAACGTTATGTCCCCAGAGTCACACACAATGCCTGGCACACAGTAGGTCTTTATAGCTATCAGTTACATTTATGGGTGACATGCAGAAAAAAACGCAGACCTACGTATGAGCAGAACTAGGAAGCTGGCACCATAGATAACTTTACTCCATTCTGGGAAAAGGTTGGAAGGACCAAGTCCTGTGCAGCCATTCCCCTAACCTGGCAACCAGCACTGAGCATCTTTGGCTCAAAACACACACATCTCAATAACAATGGCATCAATTTTGACATTAACACGAATATTACCAAAGCCCAAGAGATACATTTAAATTCACCGAGCTCAGTGGCAGATACTATAAAAGCTCTAACTTGCTCGCTAGAAA
The DNA here is from genome assembly GCA_019455555.1 of Galemys pyrenaicus. Lineage (NCBI taxonomy): Eukaryota > Metazoa > Chordata > Mammalia > Eulipotyphla > Talpidae > Galemys > Galemys pyrenaicus. The sequence continues at coordinate 7,649,308 of JAGFMF010011858.1, forward strand.
CAAGAAACTTTCATTTATGGCTTCCCAGCTCTTGCTAATCCTGCCCATTAGACCCAAATATTGCATTTCACACAGGATGCAAGACCATACAAGAGACTGATGCAATACTTGGGCACAAAACCAGCTGGCAGATTTAACGCTAAAATCCCCTCTATTCAGAAGGCACAAATCAAGCCCCTGATGCCTTTTTTGACAGACTCCTGCATGTTCCTCATTATGGAAAAATGAAAGAAGACAACTCTAATTCTGGGCCCCAACTCTGCTCCCCTACATTTGCATACTGAGTCATTTGTAAAGGGAAGGAGTGCATCCCGTATTTGCCCAGAGGTGAATGTTTACTCAGAAAGGTGACTTCTGATATTGACAATAATGTCAGCTTTCCATCTGCATATTTTAAGGTAATGTAGCCTTCCTTTAAGTGCTTTCTATTCTGCTTCTTCATTTCCCTATTTCAAGGAGGGCTGTGATACCCAGACCTCTAGGTCTTCATTTGAATACTTTCCTGGGAGGAGTGAAAAAAAAAAAAAGACACAACACAATCGGGGCTTCTTACCAGCCCAAGGACAGGCACTGCGGTTGCTGAGAAGTGTGCACAAAGACTGTGAAAGTCCTTTCATCTTCCTTACCCCACCATCTTTGACTAGCTAAGGGCTAAAAGGCTCACCCCGGGCTATGGATGAATCCTTTTCTAAAATGTGGTTTATCCCTGGAGATCTCTCTGGAACATTTGCTCAGGTAGCTGCATGGTTCATCAACATAGCAATTTGCCCAGTCAGCTCCATCCCTCAGAGTCGAGAGCAGTGTGGCTGGCAGAGGGGAGGCTCTCTGGAGAGTTTGGGCAGGTAGAGAAGGCACATTCATCCAGAGATCATAAATATGCATCTTGGCCCTGATCTTCTCTCTATGAGGGTGATGGACTGGGGACTCAAGGAGGCTGTCCTGCTGCTCTCCCCGGGGCCCTTATTCTGCCTAAGAAGTGCTCTATTTAGATCTAAAACACAGTAAACTTGCCACCTGTGACTCCAAGGACTGTTTGAAACACAAGACTAGAGTGAGCACTCTCTCTCTTGCTTCCAGTTCATGTGCCACATGGGTCTATTTCTTGAGACGCTACCATTTGCCAGGTGGGATCCGACACTGAGTGGGACAGCGTCTCCTATCGTGGAGAGCTGACAACCGAGACCATTTAAATGAAATGTTAAATTAGCTTAAATAGGACATAAGAAGCACGATGATGAAGAAAACAGATGGCACTTAGGGAATGGGGGCAAGAAAACTTACTTAACCCTGGGTTGTACAGGGGAAGGGGGTTGGTCACTGAAAATTTCTCAGGATATATAAAATCCGGACCAGAAAACAACAACAACAAAAAAACAGATAGCAGTTTGTAGCTTAACATAAGAAGGGCCTCCCTGGTGGTGCAAGGGGTTAAGTCTCAGCACTATGAAGCTATCCACAGCCAGGGAGCTGATTCATATGGCACAGCAGACCTCTACTGCCTTGCCTACTGCTCCCTTTAGCAGTGTATTTCAGTCAGTCTTCTTTGTTCTGCCCCCCACTCTGTCTCTGGTGATTCCTCTCACCCCACCCCTGTACCTCTGGCCTGTACCCTATTTCTTATATTCATAAATAAATAAATCTTTGAAAAAAAAAAAAAGAAGTTGAAGGAAGACTCAGCTGTCATTCAATTTTATCCCATGGTATTTGCCCCAACTGGAGCACTGAGAATTTTCTAGCATCTCCTGTTGGTCAGACCCCATCTAAGATGCTGACGCTAAGAAGACACAACACAACCCACAGGGGCAGCTTGGAAATTCTGGCTTTCACTGATTAAGACACCTCTCCAGGAAAAAAGGCTGCATTAGCAGTATATTGCTTGTCAGTTGCTCACTGGCTTCTTTGCCAGGCAATGATGAGAAGGCTAAAGGAAGGAAAAAGAGAAAAAAAAAAAGAGAAAAAAAAAAAGAGAAAAAAAAAAGAGAAAAAAAAAGAGAAAAAAAAAGAGAAAAAAAAAAGAGAAAAAAAAAAGAGAAAAAAAAAAGAGAAAAAAAAAAGAGAAAAAAAAAAGAGAGAGAGAGAGAGAGAAGAAAAAAAGCTTTCTGTAAATTAATGGTTGTCAAGCTCAACAAGTTGGAGAGCTGGGGAAGGCTTAATTAAAGTAAACAGACAATTTAAAGCAAGGGGAAGTTCAGCCTACATGGGAGAAAAATTCTAGGTATTAGAACACTTTCATGAAAAGTTAGAAGTGCCTACTGCCATTTATCATTTACTCGAGGCATGGGTAGCAATGGAGTTAGCAAATTGCCCCCCAATTTGGTGTTAGCATGACTTTGGCTGTTAAAAGACACTGGGCAACCAGAGACAACGTGCTTGCCACTTGAAAGGCATCTTTTTTTCCTGCTCTATTCCCTATTGCACTGGAAACATAATAATAAAATCCCTATTCATCAGGCAGCACATCTGTGTCTCAGCCACCATGTTCTGGGACACTTGACATCGCAATTTCAAACTCTCCTCATGAAGAATATAACATGAAGAGCAAAATGACAGACCTGTGAGCTGGGAAGGGCTTGTTGGCAAAAGTTTTGCTTCCTATGGTCTGTGCAGGTAAGAAATAAAGAGACCACATACCACACGAGGTGGAACACATACTGGCCTACTCTTAGAAGTCCTTTTACAAAGACCCTTTACAGTGAGCACTTGCTTGAACCCTGGCTTTCTGTGCACAGAGAGCCTGGCATGGGCTGGCTTTACCGAGAGTGTTGGAAGACGTTGTTTTGAGACGTTGAGTGCCAATATTTAATAGTGTGTGTATCAGAGCCACAGTCCTGCTTTCTAGAATTGCTCTGTAGAGAGAAGGCAGGCCAAAGAGAAAGTGTGAATGTTGAATTTATAAGCTATATAATCAGTGATCATGGAAAGGAATAAAGGGAGGAAGAAAAAAACAAACAAACAAACAAACAAACAAGCAACACCTCTGACAGTTCCACTGGATTTTGGTGAAGTATTCGCTGCCTAGCAGCCTTTCATGAGACCAGAGACAGCGGCTCTCTGGGGGTGAGATGCCGTCTGTCTGATAATTCTTCTAGAAACACTACAGGAGGAATTCTGATGGCCTTGCAACCACTATGTAAACTTAATGAAGCATCTTTTAGTTGGAGGTTTTCAAAGTGGGTCAAAGAAAGGGGAACCACATCCCAAATGTTGGGACTACTTTATACTTCTAAATATGGAGAGCAGTCGATTTGTAAAAGCCTGTGCCTGGTTAGAGATTTGGACAGCACAGGCAAGCCTTTCTGATAAATGGAAACCAATACCAGGAGAAACTCAAAACTGGCCTTTGTGTCTAATTTTGCCATGGCCTGGGACAGGCAGAAATTCACAGAGGAGACCCTGACTGATGCCACACGGAGGGCAGAAGAGGATGAGGAGGACAGGAAGAGGGGCGAGCAACTCTTGGAGGCGATGGGAGGACTGGCCATCAAAACACAGGCATTCTTGCTCCTGAATGTGGTTTCTGCTGTCTTGTTAAAGAAGCTCTAATACTTTATGCACATGAAAAACAGCTGTTAGGGGCAAATTAAGTTACTTCCCCACCTCTAAGAGGAGAGGAAGGGGGTTGGGGGAGGTGAACGAAGAGGATCACTTCCCCCCTGAACTGGTTCAGATCCTGAGCTCCTTTTTAGAATACCTTAGATGGGTGTGTGTGAATACACATATGTGTGTGCTTATGAGAGCGAGGAAGAAACAGAAAATTAGTCACCTTGAGTTTGTTCCAAAGCCCAGCTTTGGAACAGTTGCTCACTGCCCCAACAGTTGCTCATTACCCCAACGCCAAAGCCAGCTGGGGGCTGGCTTGCCCCCAGCCAGGCGGTCCTCCCCCATCAGCTTATCTTCCCCAGCCCATCAATTAGTTCCAAGGCACTCAAGATCCTCTGGGCAAGCATATCGATGATGATTCAAAGTGGAAACTTTTCCAGCCAAAAATCCTGTTGGAGGTGGCCCTTCTGGCACAGTCTCTCTATTTCTACCTCGGGCCTGCAGACAGGATGATTGCTGGATGCTCCTTTGGTGGGAGGGGCATGGCAAGGTCACCAGCTCTGAACAGATGTTGAGGAGATCATGGAGTTAAGTGGCAAACTCCAGTTTCCTCCAAGGAGCCCTGGGATGGATTCTGATTCTTTGCCTCAGGCCCTTGTTTGCAGGGGAATTTGTGTGCTTGTGTGCGTGTATGGATGGGGGTATGTGTGGGATGAGGGAGTTGGGTACTATTCTGTGATTAATCTTATGTTTTCAATTTGTTAATAATCTAAAGCAAAACCATTTCTCTGCCATAAAGACAAACTTCTCTTTTACATGAACATTGATCTTATCATAGAATGTTTTTTTCAAATGATTTTTTTCCCTAATAGTTGATAAATTCTTCAAAGTGGGGAATCATGACACTGGGCCCTTTTCTGGAGTTAAGGAGTTTCTGGGAGTGACTCCCCTTGGGGACATTTCTTCATTTGATTATTTTGCAAAATAATCCTGTCTTGCTGGAGCCCACATTAGCAACAAAGAAACGATGACATGAGAAATAAACGCACACATTAGGGACTCTCAAGGGTCAAGGGGAAAAAAGTAAAAATAAAGGAAAATGATGACAGGATAAGGACATTGAGAATGAGGGGTGGATGGAAGAGGCTCAAAACAAGACTGACTGAAAATATGACTATAAAGAAGGGAGAGTTTAGAAGGGAGAGTCACTCCCTTACTTACTATATATAGGTCCTTCTCAACACTGGGGCCACAGAGGCATTGGGCCCAACATGGGGTGGGAGGTATGAATGATGTAGGCTGGACATACTTGGGAGGGCACTAACACAGGGATTTACAAGTGACACAGTCAGCGGCATTTAGGGTTACCCAAAGTTGAATGGATGGCTGGTTCTAGGGAAAATTGCTAATAAAAAGTCTAATAAAAAGACGAGGGGACTTGGAAGTCAGGGAACAACTGGGACAGCCCAGCTGCCTGCAATTGGATGTTAGCACCACGGTGGGAAGCATAGACCCGGTGCCACACATGGGCTTCCTCCTGTGTTTTCAAGGCCTCCAACACTGTATTAAATTCTTCCCTTGTCTGGTATAAAGTAATAACACAGCGTTGTCACTGTCCTGAACAACAAGAGATGTGATGACTTAATTTCTTTTTCGTTCAGAGGCATGCCAGAGGCTCCTGTTCGATGACAGGACAGGAGCTACTGGGCTTCCCTAAGAGCAGCCACAATTTACCACACCCTTGGAGAGTCAAGAATAAAACCACTGAGGATAAAATGCACCCGTGGGAGTTTTCATTTGTGTAAATGCAGTGGGTCCCATTCTAGTTTAATAAGAAGTTGAGGATGGTCCAGTTCTTCTCTCCAAAAACACAGAGGTATTCTCCAGGACACTCAGGTGCAAGCATAATTAACTCCACATATCCAAATATTCACCAAAAATTCAAAAGAAGGATCAAATATCTGAGTACTATTTTTTAAAAAAAAAGTTGGCAAGGTTTTATTTTATGCTCTGGAACTAGAAACTACTGTGTTCAAGTGGAGAAGCACCAGCATCTTAGGACACCAGCCCTCATGTCCTAATTGATGCATGAACATCAGGGCTCAGGGTTGCATCTCGCAAACAACAGGTACAGGTGTCCTTCTGGATCAGGTAGTAGGAAGGGGACAGCCATCTGCCAGCGTGGAGCCGATTCACAGCCTTCCCAGGCCCAGCCCAGCTTCCAGGCACATCCTGACTTGTCCAGTCCGGTCCTGTCTGCATTCCTATCCCAACTCTCCTCCCCACCTCATGACTCAGCCCCACTCACTCTCACCCACAACTCCATTTGCCCACCACTTTTAACCATTCCTGGCATTTGGTGACTTTACCTTCCTAAGATTTTATATCATGCAAGACTCAGAACAAATCTGCAACACTTTCCACTTCCAGAATGAGAATTCTAATAAATATTTCCACATACACATATTTCCACATAAATATTTCACATACAGGTGAGTTCAAACCAACAGCAAGCACTAGCAGAAAGGAGAATGTATTATTCTGCATATGCTAAAGCGTTGGGTACTTAGGAACATTTAATGTCAAACATTTACCAGGTGCTTAGGTCTCTGAGGGCACTAATTTTATTTAACTGGCACAACACTCTCTCAGTTACACAAGTGGAGGCTGAGACACAGGAGGTTAAACAATTTGCTAATTAGTACAAAAATCTGGAAGGGGCTGAACTAGGATTTGAACCCTTGACTTTGGAGCCACCCACAGTATAGCAGAAAGAGAGAGTGGTAGGTAGACAGGGGATGGAGAACCAATGGAGCAATCATTTTACCTCTACTGTTACTGTTGTCACTGAAAGCAGATGGCACCCAAGTTGGGTGTGAGGACTACCGCAAGGCATTGTGGTCAGGACTGAAGGGAGCCCATAGGATAACAATGTACTAGGGCTAACAAAGAGGAAGTTACTGCCGCTGCTCCTCTCCAATGGTAAGGAGAAGGTGTGATTCCAGGAGGAGGAACTGTCCAAGCAGCCAGCCCAGGCCACAGGCAGATAGCAAGCCACCATAGAACCTCTGCTTCCCTTTCCTCTACCCTCTGGGCTCTGCCTGTTGTGTAAACCAGTTGGTAGCCAGAAGGGTGCCCATTGGAGAGCATAGATGGTTCACTTTTAGGACAGAAAGCAAGGACTTGAAGGGTTGAGGGGCACGGAAAGACAAAGAGAACAGGAAACAGTTATTATCGCGATAAACCTGGGCAAATCTCAACCTCTCCAGGGACTTGGTATCTTCATTTGCATGGGAACACTGGACCACATGCAATTTATACTGCCTTTCAGCTCTGATATTTCAAGGCTTTTCTGAATCCGTTTTTGGTCCACATCTCAAGAGATTCTTTCCAAAGAACTTCAGGAAATAAAGTATTGAAGACAGACCCCACCGTGCCAGCGCCGGTGATAGTCTGCATCACGCCAGCACAGGTGTGTCTGTCGACGGCAGCACGAAGCAGATGTGACTGGATGTGCAGTGTGTGTCTGGTCTAGGAGGTAACAACACTAAAGACCTGCGAAGCCTTGAGAATATGAAAACTGTCCTGACAAGGACTTAGCGCCACACAAAATGCCTTCCTCTCAAGCTGAGAGAGACGCGCCTGAGCAAGTACTGCCAGCGCGCCCGGCACACGGGAGACGGGACAGCAAGCATGAGTCCTGCTGGCTCTGGCTCCACCCGTGTTCTCACAAAGAACCGACACCGCTGGGCACCTGGACACTGAATCTGGGTGTCTGACCTTGGCTGGGGGAAAGGAGATGGCGGATGGGGGCGGCTGATTGTATCCCCTGCATCAGGAGGGTTTATTTTCCCCATTTTCAGCGCGCTCCAAGGTACCTGCTGAACTCTCGCTCATACCCATAATGTCTCATGGGCTGATTCTTGAGACAGTGCCAGGTTATGTGAAGAGACTGGGAGTCCATTGGGGCACCCACCACCACCTTCTGGGGATACATTTGCTTCTTTTCAAAGGCTGAGATGTCTGATGTGTGATGATTTGAAGGGTGTTGGAGTTCCCCCCAGCTCCCCTTCTCCCTTCTGCTCCAATAAATGTCAGCAGTCACACCACCTACAATCATCCTTTTGTTGTCTCCGGCTCAGGAACCCTTTATCATATGTACTGATGATTTCCTCCATAAGCCAGAAGAAACCCACGGCATCTCAGGGCTCCTGAACTTAGTGCATAAAGTGTATGTGTGCGCACACACATGTGCATATGCACGTATGCATTATAGAAGGGAAACTTGGAACAGTCGTGAGGGAATTTTTCTACCTTAGAACCACGCCCACCACGGCCTGAACAGCAGAAGGGAAGCAGAGAAAAAGGACGTACACCACACCCATACACACTCTCTCTCTCTTTCTCTCTCTCATTTGACAACATGAAGCTAGGAGGCTGTCTGTGTGGTAGTGTGTATACCACCCACAGCTTAAATGCATAAGAAAACAAAAATGTGAGACATGGCGTGGGTTGAAATGCCAACAAGTCCACTTACTAGTTGTATGACCTTGGATGTGTCCTTTGCTTTTAGTGGCTTCCTTTAAAAGTAGGAGCAAATGAAAATGGTCATATCTACCACACAGGGTTGATGGGATGAGAAAAAAAATCAACTAGAGTACATAAGTGCTTTGTAAAACATAAATTGCCCTACAACGCATGGATTATCATTTCTCCCTATAAATTGATGTGACAGCCATGTACTCTTTGAAGGCAAAGGCTACACCTGAAGATTTGTCAACAAACCCAGACACCTGCCACAGAAGACACCAGGAGAGTCGGAAGTAGCTGTTCAGCATACTAAACATCAGATACGGAAAGCAAGAATAATCCACGTTTTCAAGAAAATTTCAGCTAATCAAGTGAACCATGTGCTTTCTCCTCCTTTTTGCCTATTTAATGAAAATGTCTTAACACAGAGCTACAGTAAAAGGGGAAAGTCAAAGCCGTGTGCAGAAAGCTACCCCGGCTAGGTCTCTGGAGGATGAAAAGAGTGACAGATGTAGAGAGAGCAACTTGAAAGAGTATTTCGGCAGTAGACACAAGATGCTTGACTTAACAGATGTTTACAGTTAATAAATCTCATTTTATATCTATTTTCACAGAATATTTTTCTGGTGATATACCTGGCAGCCATCACGAAAGCAGCGGAAAAAATCTCAGATTGACAGCCTGATAGGAATTAGAAATTACACTCGGTGACAAGAATTCACAAAGACTCCATGGGAGTATCAGTACAAAAACAGATTCACAGCCAAGTCCCCCATCTTTCCCTAGACACCCACTGAAGGGTTAAAGAAATGCTCCAGCAACTCTGTCAATTAGGAAAGGTCCTTTAGAGCCCCCATCTGCATGCACCTCCATCATCCTTACCCAGAGACTCCATCACAACCTTCCCATGGAGAAAACTCACTGGCGGAGGTGAGGTGCTGACGAGTCCCCATAAGAGGCGGTCTGGCTTGCGTTCAACTGTGCCAGCCCTGCTGATGATCAGGAGAGGCTGGCTCACCATTGGCATAAGCTGGGAACGGGATGCTCTTTCTTTTGTGTTCCCCTCTAACTACAGAAAATCACCAGCAGTCCCAGCCCGACACAGTTGAGGCCTTCTCCAGCTGCGCAGGAAAAACAGAATAGGCAATATGTGCTCTCCCCCTCCTCCCTCTTTCTCCCTTCCCTGTAGACAGACTCAGCATGAGGTTCCTGAGGAATTAGTTGCAGGAGGACGCCTCCCCCGCTGGCAGCCAAATGCCAGCGGCACGTCCTGCCCATGTAATGCGTCTGACATTTCTGCATCTCCCTGGGTTAACATTGTTTGACACAGACTTTCTGAAATGTCTCTTAAAAAGGTTTGTGCCTGTGTGTGCACTTGCACGTGTGTGCACACACCACTTCTGGTATCTCACAGCATTGTTGTGCATTTTTTCATTATTTAAAAAAATTATTCTCTTAGTTGCTGACATGTCTCTGCTTTGGCATTCTACTTAGGCAGAAGTAATTGGTTTCAGAAGGCTGAAAACCCTTATTTGAAACCATGTGCACATTCCTGTTGATGGATGCCATAAAATGTTCAAATATCATCTTCCCTCAAGTAAAACAAGCGTTAAAATCCAGAAGGATGCCATGTGATTGACAGCATGGCATCCTTACGTTTTAACTACCTGTTGTCAAATCATTTGAAAGCACCTGGACAGGAAAGGGGGACAGTTCTCCTTCTTGGTCAATTGCTTTTCGATGGATCTTATCAAGGTTTAAAGAAATTCTCTTTCTCTCCCTCTCCTGGAAAGCACTTTCTACTCTTCACTGTGCTTCCTTATGGGCAATCAGCAGATCAAACCAAGATCTCTAACTGCCCCCTCAATGTGTAAACTTTGACGGAGGAGAGGATGGACAACTGGCCATTGGGTCTGGAAGAAAGGTCTAGTTGCAGCTCCTATGCTTGGGAACTAGAGCTTTCTTTTATACGTGCAATAGTTTTGGATATTTTTGTGAGTTCTTTTTGAGGAACACCATGGCACTGCTGCTGAGGTAGATGACATGATGATGTCAGTATGGCAGATGAAGAAAACCCTGCCCTGAACCTCAGCTCCAGGCAGTGTGGAAAGGCAAGGAGATGACTGTGCATAGTTATAGCAGAGGAGTGACAGGGCAGAGAGTTTTAGACCCAGTGAGTTTGGGAGCATGTACAGGAAGGCATCTCTGCTGGGGTTATGTACCCCACAGTATCTGCGTATATTAGGCAGAAAATACTTCCTTTGGTGGAATCTTCAAAAACCACCTTAGAAACTCAGGGCAGAAATCTCATTCACAGCACCTCTAAATGATGCTCACAGGCAACCTAGCAGCACAGGTAAGCCTGTGAACTCTACAACTGGACCGTAGCATTCAGATACTAACTCTGTCACTTATAAACGACGTGATCTCAGACAAGAGGTCTAACCACACTGTGGCAAACATTCTTCTGGGTTCAGCATTCCACTGCTGCACCATGGAATGATAATAGAAGCTATCTTAGTGAGCTGTTATGAGGATTGAGTTAATACATGGAAAAACACTTGAAACCTTGCCTTTCACAGTCAATATCGCTCATATCTCCAGCCTCTTCCTTATTACTCGACACACAAGGGAAACTAGGTCCCATTCCATTCTTGGTTAGATACTGTTGATAGAAATTTCTTCTCTACACTGAGCACAAATTAAGCTCCCTGCAATTTCAATCGATTTACCCCAGGTCTATTAGGAAAGGCAGAACCAGGATAAGTCTCATTTCTCTTCCCTGACAGTTCTCCACAATATTTGAGACAATTGTAATGTATCCCAAAGTCTTCTCAAGATCATGCTTCTCTGATTTCTAATGACTTTTCCTTATGTGACGATTTCCCCAGATTTGTTTTCATCTTTATAACCTTTCTTTGATTCATATTTGTCAGCATCTTTAAATTAAATCTTATCAAATATAATGGAATTTCCAGGGTGGGGGATGTCTAAGCAGATAAACTACGGAAGTCTCTTAGTTTTCTTAGCCTACATATGGCATGCCTTCAATTTTGGAAACCATCATATAAGTCAAAAGTTATACACTAAGAGCAATCTCCCTGACCCAAACTGAACAAACTGAACTTTTAGATACTCAGAACTAAAGGAGTTCTTTGCCCTCCTCTTATCAGTATGAAGGATATAGTCAAGTACTTTCTTGTATCTAGACCTATGTAACTAAAAACTTATAATCACCCTCAGGTCAAAATTCTTCCTAAAATAGCATTCCTGCATGGAAATCTGTATATGGCAGTACGTTTGCAATATATCTGCAGATCAGTCACTACAATCATCTCATTTTTCCAGATAAACCCAGAGAGCTTAAGAAACTTGTGCAAATCTTACATCTAGAGATGGAGCTGAGAACTGAGCCAGTCTGGAATCATGGATGACTTTCACTGGGGCCTTTCTACATGACCACTCAAATATTTTCTTCGTCCCGATCTCACTGCAGCCAGCCTCTTTCTTTTCATTAAGAGATTCACAGCAGAGCATGGAAACTTTTCGAACAGCAAATTAGTGCACTTTAGTGCACTCAGAAGCCAATGGAACTATGTGAGCTTGGGGAGGTTTCAGAAGGGTCTCTGAGGAAGGGATCCCAGGAGCTGTGAGAGCATTTTGCACAAGTCTTTATAACTGCAGTCCATTTCAGGCTTCTCAGGATATAGGTGTCATGCCCCTTTTCATTTGCACAGTCATTGCCACTGTATCAGTTTGTCCTCCAAGGGGAAAAGGGTTGTGTCTAAACCCTTCCTGACTAAAGGGCAGGCCAGAGGACCTGGTACAAAGAGTGGAGGATTCACCACTTTTCTCTAGAAGGACATTTACAAAAAGCTGCCCTCTCCTTGCTTGACAAAGCTAATATGAACCTGCATATGAAATGTTTTTATAGCTTAAAACAAAACAGTAGGACAGCTATTTAGATAGTCATTTCTGAACTTGGAAGCAGTCATAAATAAAATCTAAACAGGAACAAACTAGTAAGAAATCAAACCAAAACCAACCTCAGGTCACTCAATGCCATGGGATACTGCTCGACATGAAGGAAGACATCTCCCCGATATTCTCTGTGCTGAGTAACCTCTCCCTCTTTTCACATTATGTTGTTTAACCTTATGGCATACCACGTATTACACTGTAATAATTGTGTATGCCTGTTCACTCCCTTACTGAACTGTAAACCTTCGCAGAACAAGGACAAATGATCACCTTGTCCTCTGTCATCTTGGCATCGTGCACATTGTGACAACCTCCTATTGGTTCACTCAGTATCACCCTAGTTCTTCTCTCTGATGTTTTTTCCATGTGGCAGGCGAGATGTTCTTTTAAAGGCAAATCTTGATTATTAAGGCCCTTTATTAAAAATCTTTCACTTTCTTCCCATTTGTTCAATGCTAGAGCTCAGCCTCCTCTGAGATTATCAGGAAACTTTGTAGGATCTGACCCTTACCCACTTGTTTCCATCCATTTCACTCCTCTCTCTGCTCAGCAACTAGCCCTGCTCTCAGTTCCTGGAACCTATTTCTTTACGCAATTCACACACACTTCACCCCTCCTTTCCTCTTCTGGCCCCTTTCTCTGGCTTCTTCCTAATAATCAGTTCACCTCTCTACTGGAGGCTTATCTAATATTACATTCAAGTCAGGTCCTCCTGATGTTACATACTGTTGCTCTAGCCTAGAATTTTTTTCTAAGTCTTTCCGAAAGTATTTTTCTTGATACAATGGTGGAATATGATATAATCACGTCAGAAAATATGAAATCATAAGTTCTCAGAAACTTTCTGAGGGGCAATACCAACTAAGGAGAAAGGTCACATCCCTCTTGGAAATAAAGTATAGGTTCAGTCTAGACATATTTTTGGTGGGGGCTGGGAGTTAGAATCTACTGTTATGCTGACTCAGTCACCCACATCAGTTTTATTGGAAAACAAAACAAAACAACAAAATAAAACCGACAACTAAAAAATGCAGGGTTGGTTGATGAGCCCCTAGAGTCCCACAGAGAGGATCACAGTGTAGGTGCATTACTTGGGTACAGTATGTTTCCAAAGAAGCAGTTGTCCATCCTCAATTAAATGCCTCTAGGGTCTATCAATCATCCCAGCAGAAAATTTTAGGTCATCATAAATGTAACGCGCCTGCACTCATCTTTATAATCAGATCTTCGGAAGTTGCTGGAGTCAAAAGAACTATTACTGGCTCACAAGGGCACACTCTCATCGAGAATTCCTCTGTGCATTAGGAGTCAGGAGAAAGAGGTCAACTCTGAAAACTGGACTCCCTAACCCGTGGGTGCCTCTGGATCCCTTGATGGCCTCTGTAGGCATGTCCGTATGAACCCCCAGAAGGACACACAAGACCACAGGACTAAGTCATCCTGAGGATGGCCAGGGGATAAAGGAAAGAGAAATTTTCACTGAGCACTTATTCTGGCCAAATCTTCTACCATGGGCTTTCCAAGCAGCGCATCATTTATTTCATCTTGTAACTTGGTTCATTCTTCCCTTCATTAGAGGTAGGCTGGTAACTCTGCCCAGAGAAAGAATTGGTCCCGTAATTAATTAGCTTTCCCTATCACCTTAAACACATCATCTCCACTACTTCTCATGAAATCTGATACACCTGATCCAAGCAGAGGGTGATGACAACGGATGAGGATTTTATTAGAAAGGATTTGTTGTTAGGGAGCCGGTCAGTTCAGGTCCTGCACTCTTCCCCACAAATTTCCTTCATCAGAGAAGGGAAACCTCCTTATTGACACAGTATACTGGTCTGAGAAATCTGGGATATAAGCAGGTAGCAAATGCTAATGCATACTTACTAATGATTTTAAATGACTCAAAATGTAGTCATGGAATGCTAAAACGAGGCACTGGCTGATTTAACACTCTTCCACCTCCTCTAAGGGGACCTGGAAGATGCGTGTCTTGGCCCTGTGACTGAATTCATATGAGGACTCTGACTCCACACATCTCTTTCCCTTGAACTTTAATTTCCTTACACTCATCTTATTTTGGATACCGAAACATTCTCTTGCCCTGATGTAAAGGCAGACACCATGTCTTATTTATCTTTTCTACTCCTGTCACTGCCTAGTATAATGCCTAGTATCATCTTTGTTTGAGATACCAATTTTTTCCGCTTTTGCCTCCATTTCTTTACTGTTGCAGTGAAAGTGATAAATTATTCCAGAAGGTATATAATGAGATCAGTATCATTAAGTTTGATCCCTTTCTAAAAAAAAAAAAAAATGGTGTATATACATTAAGAAACGTAAAAAAATGAAAGGAAAAAGTCTAGATGCTTTTACAGAATGAAATTTCTTTTTTTTATTATTAAAATATTTTAAAATTTACATATACTTGCCATTAATTGTAATCCCCATGTATTCCCCATCACCATCTCACCAGTGCACCATCACCTCAGTCCCTCGTGTTCCCATCTTCCCTCAACCCTCCCCCTCCCCTCCCCACCAGGCGTCCCCAGTCTGTCCTTGTCTCCTCATTTTTGGTTTCTGTGTCTACCTTTTATATGGGTCAGTGAGACTCAGTGGAATTACAAAACCTCTTAATACAGACCATAAAATAATTTAATCTAATTGTGGGGTGGGAGGAACTCTACATACTTTGCTTATTCATGAAGAGAATTAAACATAGGTGAGAGATCTCTGGGAGAAGTTTCTGTGAACAATGGCAGGCAACTGGAGGGAAAATGAACAACTAATTCTCCAGCAGGAAGCAGTTGGGGAACGTACATTTTCAGAAAGCCAATTTGATGGGATGTGGAGATTATGAAAGGTAAAACTAGACTTTTATCTTTGAAATCTTTAAGAAAAAATGAGCACCTGGCAAAAGGTTTCTGACAACTGGACAGTAACAAGAATTAGCTAGAGAAAGAAGCTTCACAAGGAAGTGGGCAAAAAAATTGAGACAATGTGAAAAGAGCGAGCAGAAATAAAATGCTGTGTGCCACTTAGGATTTTAAAAAACTGAGATGGGAATGACAACAATATTTCTTCATTAGTTTCCGAACTAAGATTACGGTTGTCTTACTAATTCATGGAGTCATTAGAAATAAAAGTCAAAGGATACTGGAGACATTGAAGACCAAGCCCACAGCAAGTAACCACAAAGCAAATCAGTTTTTAGTCCCTTCAGGTGGAAGGTTGATCTTTTTCTTTCCCCCAAGGATAAAGCATCCCACGTTCTGATGATCAAATGACTCAGGGAAGGCCCTATTGATTTCCCTGAAATTTGGCCAAACTCTTCACATTTCAGCTGAGTATAAGCTGAGGTATTAAGAACAGAGGCATATCTTTAAAAAAGTTACAGGGGAAAATGAAGAGATTCTTAGAATAGAATTGGCTCTTTCAGCAAGGTTAATGGAAGATATTTTATCACTAACTTGGGCAGGAAAATGGAGAATTGATATATTATGTTACCCAGGCTTGATAGAGAAGTTGCCAATCTTTATGGAAGATTTGCAGAATATTTTAAAAAAGACACAGAAGGAAGGGTTTTACATTTTTTAATGTGTCTATTTCTCTCCTGCTAGAGCCATATTCTAAATCACTGATCTATAGCACTCATCTCCCTGGCCCTTCATCCATACATTGGCTTGAGAGGTGGCATTTTGATGTCCAGTTTTCAGTTTTGCTTTGCTCTGTTTTTGTTTAAGATTTTTTAAAAATTAATGCATACAAGAGCAGGGGTACAGGCCAGCAGGGACAGTGACAGGATTCACTAGAGACAGAGTGGGGAGCAGAACAGGTAGATTGTCTGAAATACACTGCTGAGGGGAGCAGCGGGAAAGGCAGGAGAGGTCTGCTGTGCCATGTGTGTCCCCTCCCTGGCTGGCATTGAACTCACATTTCAGCAGATGCAGAAGCCCCACAGTGTGGCGCTCAACCCCTTGTGCCTCCAGGGAGGCCCCTGCTTTGCTCTGTTTTAATGCAAAGCTGAGTATAACTCCACTGCCTTTGGCTCCTGACATAGAAATGTCCTCTTGATATACCTTGTCTCCTCATTGTTCTTCTCACAATTTCCACAATTTATTTAAAGTCCATTGTCTTCGCTGGGCTCCTAGAACTAAAACCATACAAGGGGTGACCTAGACAAATTATTTCTCATGGTTCTGGAGACTAGACATCTGGGATTAGGATGCCAGAGCATTTGGGTTCCAAAGAGCGCTCTTCTCCTGCTATGTAGAAGGCTGTCTTCTTACTTCTCACTTGGGGGAGAGTGAGCTAAGCTTTTCTCTCTTTATCTGCTTCTCACCCAAACCTAAGTGCCTCCTGAAGACCCTTTTCCAAATGGTATCACAATGGGGAGCAGAGCTCCATCACATGGATGGGGTGTGAAGAAGCAAACATGGACAGTCCATAGCATGCATCTCCCACACAAGGGCACCTCATTTGCTCCCTGCTAACCTGAAACATGGTAGATGCTCAATAAACATAGGATGCATGAATGGAAGAGAAAGATAAATAATCCTATCTCCTTCACTTCTTCCTCTAGAATGTATTCTAGAGAGGTAGAGAGATATATGGACAACATAGGCCATATATTATATATAGAGACACATATACATGCATACGTCTATCTATCTAGAGACTATATATTCTATAGCAGAAGCTGCACCTTTCCTTGTTACTACCTAGGAAATCTGAAGAAATAATTTGCTTTAAACGATGTTAACATTTCCCTGTTTTCACACAATTCACATTTAATGAATTACTCAGAAGTCAGAGTCCAGCTCTCTTTATATATCAGTAATTTATCTCCACAGTGTCCACATAACTCAAGAAGGAAATAGGCAGGTACGGCATGAGTTGTAAATGGTCTGGGTATTAGAGCAGGTTTTTAAATAATCAGAGTTCTCATTACATTTGTAGTTGGGCCTCTAATCTAGACATTTGTCTATGAGTTCTATCATTGCAATATACTGCCCTCCAGGGGCCAGGGTTGAGTGTCATCTATCTATTGTATCCTCCTAGTGCCTACTGGTGCTAAGTATGACGTGAATAATTGATACATTTGCACAAATCTATGTACCAAAGTTAAAAGTGGATTGGAAATGACCTTTGGGGCTGTTGTAATTGAGAAGAGACTATTTCTATGTGCAAGAATCCCGGGGTAGAACTGCAAACCTCAAATTCATTTAAAGTGGTCACAATGGGGACTCTGGACATGGTTAGAGGGTAGATAGTTGGGCTTGCTACAGGGATGCAGCCAAAGGCTTGCTTCACAGAGTTAGAGAGGCTGCCTGGCACAGTAGAAAGAACATGAGCTTGAATTCTGATCCCAGAAACATTCCTGCAAGTGAATTCTTCTTTATTAGTCTTGGGTGTTTAACTAAAATTCCTGCCTCAGTAGTTATTGTGAAGTCTAGAAATAGTGCGTTTGAGGGTGGTTTGCATAGTTTGGGATACACAAGTTCTTGAAAAGTGGCTCAAAGAGGTTTATTAGAGAAAATACATTCATGCAAAGAAATGTGAATTTTTCTAGGAGAACAGCCCCAGACTGCAGAAAATACAAATGTCCATCAGCTCTTGGATGAAGAAAAGGTGGTATAACCATGTGAATGGAATAATATTTAGCAATAAAAAGAAACAGAGTACTGATACATAGGAAAACATGAATAAATTTCAGAAGCTTCACGCTCCCTATTCTAGAATTCTATTGGCAAGAAATGCCTAGACCAGGTAAACTTATGGAGACAAAAATGGTTCAGTGGTTGCTTTGACATGGAGCATTTTTTCATGTGGGTATGCAGATTAATAACAAGTAGGCAGTAAGAAATTACTGGATTGCAGAAATTTTCTAAAATAGAAATGTTTTAAAATTTAGAATACTGATGATTACACAACTCCATGAGTTTGATTAAAAAAGTCACTGACCAAACGGGTTGAGGGCAGAAAGAGCACAAAGGACTGAGATGATGATGCACTGGTGAAATGGTGGTGGGAAATCCATGGGGACTACAATTGATGTCAAATATATAAAAAGAAAGGAAAGGAAAAAAAGTCACTGACCTATACACTAACAATGGATGGATTTTATGGTACATGAATTGCAGCAGGTTGTTTATTTAAAGGTCTTTAGAATGCGGAGGGAAACCAAGGAGTCAAGAAATTCCCATGTGCATCATAGTGGGAGGCAGGTCTTGGACCGGAGATGAAGCTTGAAGAGATTGTCACTTCTTCAGTGGCAGTGACTTCACTGGGTAGGGTGACAGCAGAGCTGGTATGCTGGCACTGTTAACTGAAAAACCCTGATGCCTTTAAAAAACTGGCAACTGGCCAGACTCATAGAAGATGGCTCCTGTAGCCAATGCCCATGGAGCTGCTGCCCTGGGGACTGGGACAGTGGTGGCCTCCCTCAGGGGCAGCTGGAGAGCTGGTGTCCAGAGTGAGTGAGTAAATGTGTGTGTGTGTGTGTGAGTGAGAGAGAATTTATTAAACTTATTTTACTAACATTGCATTATAATTTTATGTAAGTTTCAGTTATTCATCCTTAAAATGAACCTACGCACAGATTACATTAAGTGCACTGCCTAACATCTGCTTCTGTCCTTCTCCATACTATTACCTCTTTGAAATTTTGCTTCCTAGCCTCACTTTCCAATTTCATCTCATGATTATGAACTGATGGCAGGCAGCTAATTTGGGAAGCAGTTGCACCACTTGCTATTTTGTGGAGAATCTGTACAGGTCTTGTTGACTGGTTCCTGTCTAGAGAGGTTGTTCAGACAGAGGTGGGTGATGTGGCCACCCAGTGCACTGTCACACGGAAACAAAAAGGTACCTGGGAAGACCATCCATCAGCCACAAACATATAAGTTCCAATAAAAGGGGGAATAATTGACATATTAAAATCTATTGGTCCTAGTAGGATACTAAACCCATCACATTTTTTTTTAAAGAGAGAGACAGAGAAAGCACAGTGCCCACCATACATCAATTAAAACCTGCCATTTCCCCGAAAGTGTCAGCTGCAGAGCAGCTGCCAAAGTCCCTCTTCTCTGAGGGTGTCTTGAAAATGAGCACCTGGGCCAGCCGGAGCTATTATAGGTGGAGGGAATGATAGAAAATGTCACAATGCACCTTTCCAAATAAAAACGTGTCCAGACTTCTCTGGGAGGGGAGCAAGAGTGGAAAATGGCCCAAAGTACTTAAGAAATGATTGCATTTTCCTTTTTCTGAACTGCTACTATATATTACCAGGCAGAGCTTGTCACTTCCAAGGTGTGTGGCCCCTCTCGCTGCAGTTCTGGCCAGTCCCATAACTCACTCATGGCTAGCAGGGGCTTCCTGCTTCATTTTTTTCACCACAGGGGCCAGACACACATTGCTTCTGTTCCAACGAGAACAGTGTGTGGGAAGAAGGTGTTGACTGTCACTGAGGTACACGGGTAAGGAAGGAGGTGAAGCTCCTGACACTTCCGCTTAATGCCTGGTTCTCCAGAAAGAGAACTTTGCGAGAATTTAATCGGTACACTCAATCCCTGAATACGCTCCTAGGCTGGAATCATCATCATAAATGTGTTTATATTTTTATTTTTTTCATTTAATTTTTAATTAAAACTCTTAATTGAAGCAACCTTGCATTGCAACACATAAGTTTCAGGTGTGCATTATTAAAAATCCACACGTATGCACACTACATTAAGTTCACCACTAACAGCCCGATTCTGGCGTGACACCTCATGAGAAGATGGAATAAATAGATTTGATCACTGAAGAAAATAAGTTTCAGTTCCTGCTGATTCCTAGAATTTAACCTTGAAATTTGAAAGCTGGATGAGCATGGGCAAATCATTTAGCTGCTTTGACACCAGTACCTCCAATTACAGAATAAGCTCTCTTCTAGCTTTAAAATTCCTGGATTGTATCAATGAGGTAAGAATTGTGCCCCTGGAACAGGTTCAAGAACACTCTCTGTGAGGGGTGAGGCCAGTAATCATTGCTACAGCAGAGACTGATTAAAGATCTACTTTTTCTTTCTTCTTGTTTTAATAGCAAAGGTTGTTCTATTTCTCTCCAACCTAACTATCACAATTACAGTTGCTCTAATTTAACTTTATTACTCTTTTGTCTTGTCAATAAGAACCTAACAGTGTCCTTAAAGAAAATGACAGCTTTTTTCTTTCTCTTTGAGGCTTATTTCAAACAATTTTCTTTCCTCCTAATGAGGCTGAACGTTTGGAGTTGCGTATTGTGTTCTCTTAATGGGAAGGTTTTCAAACAGAAGAAGAAGCTTGCCTTCCTTTACTTATTTTATTGGCTAGCCTTTTTGTCAGTTCAAATATTTAACCTACACATCATTTATTGTGGTCCCTTTGCTGCACAGCGTATTTTGAGGATGCTGCCTCTTTTCTGTCTTTTTATAAATGAGGTCTTGCTCAGATGGTCAATGTGCCTGTTTAGCCTGCCTTCCGAGACCCCGGGTCCCTATATTTTCCTCTGCAAACAGTAGGGGCCCAGCAGCTTTAAAGCTTTTTGATCAGGTTTCATGTGGGGAGACATTATGCATTAACTGGCATATTGGAACTACCACCGAGGCACCATTAGTCAACAATTATTGGACTTTTAAACTCTGGCTTCAACTGTTTTCCCTTCCCCCTCCTGCCCTCCACCCCCTCCCCATTAGTACTCCCAGGCCTTGTACTAAAAGACACAAAGTGATGCGAGTGTGTGCTTAGATTCCTTTTCAATGTTCAGAGTGGTTCAAGGATTTGGATTGTGACAATCTGGTGCCTCAGAATGGGCATCTTGGTTCTGACCACCCAGGTAGCAATCAGATGACCAGGTGAACACCTCCCTTAATGGGTTCCTCTTCCTCAGTTTGCTTAAGAAAACCTCCCGTATAGTTCTCTATTAGATTTGAGAGCTTTAATTGGGTCTGGTAGAATTCGCTAACATCTTCACCATGTGGACATACACATACAGCAAGCTCACAGGAGAATGCTTTGGATAGAGCCTTAAAAGGGAGTCAAGTTCTTAGTGATTTTAATGAAATGATTGAGCTAATTTTAATGAAAGGATTGAGCTAAGAACTTTTTGAAAGTTCCATCCAAACTGAAATTCTATGTCAGGCACTACTGGAATAAAAATAAATGTTAAAAGAAGAGTCCAGCAAACAGCTTGGCAGGGAAAGTGGGGATTATTGGAAATAAATTAGAATGTCAGATAATAAAATCTTTGGAAAGGTTAGTGTAAGAGAACTCTAGGTCAAAAATGGAGTTAGCTTGGTTTCCCGAAAGAAAAAAAGGGGTTGAATGATTTGTGTCTTCTTAGGGTGTTCGGTACATACGATGTGCCTAGGAGGTTGCGTTTTTAGGAAGTGGAGCTCGCTATGCAAGGGTCTAACCCCAGGAAGGGATACTCAGTTCTTTTTTCCACACAAGAGAACAAAAAGGGTGATGCCAGTTTGCATGCAGGCCAGGGCCATGTTCAGTTATAGACATGACACTTTTTTCAAGGACTAACAGGTGCTAAATGAGTGCGTGATTGTGTAACTTGATGGAAAGTAACATAGTCCTCTCTCTGCTATACAGAGAATGAGGGACTAAAGACAGTCCCTCATTTTTTTCTTCCCAGAAGTGGGAAGATGGCAGTGACAATGGGTAGAGAAGGCTGACGGAGCTGCTGCGTCAGAAGGATCACACTTTCAGACATGACAGCAGAATCTGGAAACGAGAGAAAATGCTCTCATCCAGCAACTCTGTCCCTTGGAAGGGTTGGCCGAGAGATGTGGCTCTGTAGCACTTCAGAGACAACCCTGACGGGAAATTCCCAACAATCCACACAACAAACTTAATTGCTAAAGCCCAGACCCACAAGGAAATTTCTCTCCCAGCTCATGAATTGTATTTGTCTCTGTGATTCACCTGTCCTGAACCTAAATGTAGTCATGCCCCAGAGATGAATTAGTATCTAACCTATGACAGATACACTTCTTGATGCTGGAGAAAACAGGGGCCACGACACAAAGTCCCAACCTTGCCTTGTGACAGTAAGAAGGTTGCATAGAGATTGGCTGCATGGAAGTGGTGAAATCACTTCAACTGGGGTGGCCAGGGGATGTTTCTGCACGGACGTGACGCTCAGGTTGATGCTGAGAATCTCAGACTGATGATGAGAAGGAGGCAGTGCAGCTACAGCGAAGAGGTGTGCCAAGAAGAAGGAATCAGTGCCAGGAATTTCATATGGGAATAAGCTTGGCACGTCTGCAGGGTCTAAAGAAGGCCATGTGGCTGGAGCCCTATAGATAAAGGGAGCAGAGATGGGGAGCAAAGATGCCAAAGGAGGAGGAAGCAAGTGGGGAAGATCACTGAGTGGCAATTAAAAACAGGTTAAGGGGCCTCCCTGGTGGCGCAGTGGGTTAAGCAACGCACTATGAAGCAAACCGCAGTCACTGCAGCATGAGTTCGATCCCTGCTGCCGGCCAGGGGGGGGACCCACATGGCGCAGCAGACCTCTCCTGCTGTGCCCGCTGCTCCCCTCAGCAGTGT
>JAGFMF010011858.1:7671985-7704293 GCA_019455555.1 Galemys pyrenaicus
CTGCTCCCCGCTCTCTGTGGTGAATCCTCTCACCCCCCACACTTCTGGCCTGTACCCCAGTGCTTGTATGCATAAATAAATAAATCTTTAAAAAAAAAATAAAAACAGGTTAAGGATGCTTTTGCTCGTATGTGAAAAGCACAACTCTGCTAGTCCTTAATCCTGAAGAATGCTGCGCAGAGAACCAAGTTCTGGGTGAGTGATACTGGGTACTTTTCATGAGTTCCTAAGCCCAGTAACTGAGGCTAAAGGGTGGTTTTATCTTGGCAGTATTCCAATTGTGTTTGCACAGGTAAGATAGGGATCAAGTAGGACAAAGGATAGAAAAGAAATAAGAGAGATCATGGCATTGTTTCTCAAAGATTGGCTGAGCTGAGGTATAAAGCCACCGGGAATAGAAATGGGAAATCCAAGCAAAAGGAGAATTGAAGTTATATAGAAAGGGAGATTGAAGGGAAGTAGAGTCAACAAAATGTCAATTGACTGCATGATCCAAGAGCAGAAAGGAGAAGCATTTTATCAGGTGTGGGTGTGGAAGGTTCCCCAAGTTTCACTCAGTGTGTTTCAGAAGCTGCTGTCTAGCGATGCAAATGGTCCTCAGTTCCTGAGATCACAATTACTGGGGTGAGTCTTTGCATTTCTCTTTCTGTAACCTGATGTGACTGAGTAAATGAAGAGAAGCAGAAACTGGAAAGGCACAGCTATAGATCTGCAAAGTCACTGGTGATTCAGTAAGGTTATTTCTTGGGCAAAGGGGCGGTAAATGAAAATGGGCAGAACATATGCAAATCCAAACACAGCAGCGACTACCCTGCTTTGGGAGAGCATTGGGTGAGCAGGCACACTCCAAAGCCAGCACACCTCCCCCCCCCCCCCAAGAGAACCTTTGTGAAGTGCCGGCATCTTTAACCATCGAGGGATGGTTATGGAATTTTATTCCAGTTGCATCTTGGCAAGGTCTTACACAGAGGAATGACTGTTTCTGGCAACAACAAAAAAGGTAAGGGTTACAGACAATTACTTATTATGAGATGCTGGAAAGAATTCTAAAGACACACCCCCACACACTACCACATCCCCAGCTATACAAGAGTTTCTCAGTGAAGCACTGGGAACAGGAAAGAATAGGAAATACCAATGAAGTAAGGTGGGAACTGGTCCTTTACGGGGTGTACCAATTATTTATTCTGAATTTGGTGGCAGACACTGGGTCCCTCCAAAGTCAGTCATCTCTGAGATAGGTGTGGTTACATACACAATAGCCAAAGTTGCTCTCTGGGAACCTGATGGCACTCTAGAATATTGGTCTGCTTTTTCCTGTTTTGGAAGTTGCTTAAAAGTTTGGAAGCAGGGCCTCCCTGGTGGCACAGTGGGTTAAGCAATGCACTATGAAGCAAACGCAGTCACTGTAAGCACGAGTTCGATCCCTGCTGCCGGCCAGGGAGGGGACCCACATGGCACAGGCAGACCTCTCCTGCCTTGCTCACTGCTCCCCTCGACAGTGTGTTTCAGTCTGTCTGCCTGTTCTGCTCCCCACTCTGTCTCTGGTGAATCCTCTCACCTCCCTGGACTCTGGTCTGTACCCCAGCTCTTGTATGCATAAATAAATAAATAAATAAAAAAAGTTTGGAAGCAGTCTGGGTGGAGTCTAGTTTCCCTCAGGACTCCAGTTTTCTGTGTAACTGGAATCTCACTAAGGAAAGCGGGTCAAACTTTCTATCTCTGCCCTCTGTCCACAGGCCTTTGGAAAGAGAATCACTGAAGGTCATTTTTCTTGTCCACAGAGTGGAGTCAGAAGAAATATTTCCATTTTGGCTCACTGAGCATAGAGTCACAGAGTGTCTCTGTGATTCCAAACCCTTCCCTTTGTAGGTTAAAGGGTCCCAAAATAGAAAAACTCACCCCCAAATTACAGAGCTGCTCTGGGGCCAAGCCCCGGTAGGTCAGGACACCTGACAGTGGCTGCAGCACCAGCCTTGCCATGAGGGGCAGTGATGTGATCCCAGGGACAACTTAACTCATTTTAATGAAATATTTATACACATAGCTCAGACCTCTCCATTTGAATATGAACCAATTTTTCTGTGATGTACTTCATTCTGCTTTGAGCATTCCTCCCTGTTATCTGAATTATGTGCCCCACTCCTCAATTCATATACTGCAACCCTCACCTCCGGCATCACAGAATGTGACTGAACTGAAGTAGGCCTTTATAAAGGGCCGATTCAGTTAAAACAGAGCCATCAGTGTGGATCCCAGTCTAACCTTACACGGTGTCCTCATGAGAGGACATCTGCACCCATAGACCCCAGGGATGCACACAGAAGAATGGGCACACCGAGGCCTGGTGATATGACAACTATCTTTTTCTTTTTTTAAAAAGGTGACTTTAAGGACTTATTTATGCATACAAGAGCTGGGGTGTAGGTCAGAGGTGTGTGTGGCGGGGAGCGGATTCACCAGAGTGGGGAGCTGAACAGGGGGAGCCACTGAAACATACTGCTGAGGGGAGCAGCAGACAGGAGAGGTCTGCTGCGCCATGTGGGTCAGCTCCCTGACCGGGGACTGAACTCTTCCTACAGTGGCTGAGCCAACAGCACCGAATCTTTACTCTTGCGCCACCGGGGAGGGGAGGCCCAGATATGGCAACTATCTGCAAACCAAGCAGAGACTCAGGAGCAGCCACACCTACTCACACTTTGTACTTGGACTTCCAGCCTCTAGAACTGTGAGAAATAAAGTTCTTTCACTAATGTCCCACCTGTGGTCTCTGGTTATGGCAGCGATCTAAACTCAGCAATCTAAACTGATAGCTATTTATTGAGCATTTACTTCATGCCAAATTCATTCAAGAGACTGGGGTCACAACGATGCAGAACCTACATTTTGGCAGTGACTTTGTGGGAATTACAATCTTGCAAAGGGAAAATATATCACCTAATTTATTGTACCAATAATTACTTAATTGAAGTCACTCTTTGAGGTAGTAGGCAGGCGATCTAGTATGACAAAACAGGTCAAAGGGAAAAGAAACTCAAACACCCAATGATACTTTGTGCTTTCCCAGGCCAGAAGGCTACTTTCTATTACAAAAACACTAGAACTTCACCAAGCTTGAAACCTCTCCCCGATCGCATTGCTGATACACTATAACCTGTCCTCTGAGTTAGGAACCAGATGCCACCCAGCATTGGCAGAAGTGCCAGGAACCTCCTAGGTGCTCAGGAAATGCTGAAACATAAGAACAAAATGATCCAAGGAAACAGAACCAGAAAGAGGTGGCAAGCAGGACAGGAATGCATAAAGGGTTGATTACCAACAGCAGTCGTGGGGTTCCCTTCGACCCTAGAGGCCTACACACCACCCTAGTGCCTCCAGGAGCTTGTGCAGAGTCAGAGGCCTCCCTGCTTATCCTCATGGGGCCTCCCTTCTGTAGAGTTGTCATTTTTTTCCTTATGTTTTGCTTGTGTCCTAAAGCGATCAGAAGAACCCTACAGGGCCTTGAACATGTCTGTGGGTCTCTACCAAATGCTGCAGCTCTGAGCAACTCCCGAATTCCTGCAGTTGTAACAACCCAGCTCTTAATTACATGGAGCCTCCAAGTCCTCTGGCTGCCTCCTGCTTGCATGTCTGGACTCCCTGGCATGACTGTAGACCCCCAGAGGGCTGTGTACCCCAAAGGCCTGGCCCCTCAGCAGGAGTGTATTAAGCACTTGTTGAGTTGACATGAAGAAGAAGATTGCTTGCAACTGGCAGTTTCCCAGCTGGGTTTTCTCTTCCTGGGAGGTAGCAGCATGGACCTCGGAAGCAGCAGCCAAACAGTTAAGCCTCTGCCAGAAGACTGATTTTGGACTCCTGTGCTGGGGCAGCAGCCCTTTCCAGCAGACACCGCTCAGTAGCCGCTGGCACTCTGTGACAGGCATGTTCTGATCACAGCAGAGATGCTCACCACCTCCCAGGGAAACTTGTTGATGAGTAGCCTGCTTCTGTGTGAACCGCTGAACCTTTGCAGGGACTCAGAGGATGAGCCCAGCAACG
Source organism: Galemys pyrenaicus (assembly GCA_019455555.1). Taxonomy (NCBI): domain Eukaryota; kingdom Metazoa; phylum Chordata; class Mammalia; order Eulipotyphla; family Talpidae; genus Galemys; species Galemys pyrenaicus. Next base: position 7,676,024 of record JAGFMF010011858.1, read on the forward strand.
AGAGCCGGATCACTTTAGACGCGTCCATTTAAAATGCTTTGACATCCTGGCTCTTGAAACTGGCTAAGTACCCAGAGGTTAGCTAATGAACTTAAAAATAGGACATGATTAGGAGCGACTGTAGTTGTCTTTCTGGAAGGCAGAAAGATCTGAATTTTAATCCCAGGTGGGACTGGAACTGCTTCTATGGCCTTGGGCAAATCTCATAAACTCAGCTTCATTTTCACTACGGTTCAGTAGGGGAGACCAGTGCTTCTCTAACTTCTCTGCAGCCAGGTCCCACCAGCCCTGCTTTCTGCTGGGGGAAGCCAGGGCAGGCTTCCTTACTGGAATTGTCGTGAGTGCCGCCACCGGACCTCTTGCTTCCTGTGGCATCTCCTTCAACCTCGGGTCCTTTTGATTTCGACCAGACTCCTCAGGCTGCCACCGGGGCGGCCTCACTGCAGGGATTCCTTCCTCTCTCCCAACGCCTGCCCTCAGTGCCTGCGGGGGTTCTGTCCTGGCCCTCCTTCTACCAGGACCCTCTGCTAATCCAACACATTTATCAGAATAGAAGCTCTGAAGGTTTTGTAACTGCTGCATTTTCTCTGAACAGATAGCATCTTTTCCATTGAGACCTTAAATCCTTACCTCTCCCAAACTGAGTGATCCAGGATTTGTAAACGTCCTTTTGTCCCTCTCCAACTCTACTAGTTCTAAGCACCTATGGGCAGTGCCATTTTCCATGGCATTGAACTTAACTGGAGGCTGAGGGGCTAATTCACTGATGGACTTACAAACACAGCTCATGGGCTTTCTTGGTTGACAGCTCCCATATTAAGTTGGACCCTTCTTTTAAAGAATGTGCTAAATACTTCCTGTTGACTTAGTTTTTCACTGATGGATTTCCCTATTATTAGAGCTTAACTGATTTCCCAGCCAAAAGAAACGTTTCAGCTACCCTGTTCCAAAGAAGAGTACTCTTTCCGCTTGCCTTCTTTAAATACTAAATTATCTTGGGTCTCAAATGTTGACTGGATCATCAGTAAATCATGAATCCAACCTGGGCAAGCATTATAGCAAGCTAGACCGCAATTTTCAGACATATCAGATATGGCTGCCTGACATAGCCTAGCCCAATTGCAATGATCTTCCACAGTAATTGTACTTTTTCTTTATATATAGCTATTGTCTCAACAGGATTCCAAAAAAAGGGCAGGATGTACAACAGATGTGACTAGTTCATTGGTCTCCACCACACTCAATGTCCAGATACTTGGATAACTAGAGATACTGCTGGACCAACATTTAAATTTGTCATTGAGAGAACCCAAAGTCACTTAGTCAGGAACCAAGTAAATCCATTTCTCACTAGTTTTGGGTGTGCACAGTTGGGGCAAGGGGGCAGGGGAAGGGTGGGAGGGAGAGGAGGGATGTACAGAATTAATTTTTGCAATCACCTCTGCTGTGTGGATCCTCTCTGCCCTACAAAAGAGGGCAGTAGGTCAAACTCAGTGTTTAATTGCCCCTTTATTCTTCAGGGTGCAGTACAGATTATGCTAATCATCCCACTTAAATAATTCAGACCACATTATTGAAAGCTGCAGAGTCACTCCAGATCATGCAGCCAGAACACACTGAAAAGCTATGGCAATACTGTGGATGCTACTAGTCTGGCACCAGAAGGACGGACTGGAACAGCCTTTTCTTTAACCAGCCTGGTTCTTGTGAACTGTTGTTATTGATATTTATTTAGAATCTGCAGTTGCTTGCTTTTTAGAATTTAACTGCTGAGTGCCTACATTTAGTACTGGAAGTCGATGAATATTTTACAGCCCACTTTGTCAAAGGCCCTTTGAGATAAGACTTGGGGTTTTCACGTTAGTTCTCTCTACCCAATCTCCAAGATGATATGACAGATTAGGTGATGAAATAAAATGATAACCAGAGCCCCACGGGCTGGGAATACTGTTCATGCCCCGATCAGCACAGCTGCCACTCGTATTTCTGTTTGGTAGTGCAATGGGGCCTCACAACTGCTTCCTAAGTCACAGAAAATCCCCAGGTCCCATCAGCACAGAATGGAAACATGATCTCCCCAGAGCAAGATCCCAAGTGTGGGACTGTCTTAAGTGTTGTTTGAAGTCCGACACATCTGGGATCTCGTTCTCACTCCATCTTGGTGTGTGACATGGGGCTTCAGTGAAGTTTCTACCTCCTTGAATCGGTGTTTCTGCAGATGGAAGGTGGAAAAGTGATCCCTTCCCTGCAGTTCTGTGGAGATGGTGGCCCTGGATGACCTGGCTTCACAGTTAGCTGCTTGCCTCACGATACGCTGGGATTTTTGTGAGTCAACTGGGTAACGAAGTCTGAAATGGTGACTTTGTAAAAAATTTGGCTAGTTTTTTTACCTTAAGCAGAGAACCACAGTTCTGTCTGCTGAAGAGAGATAGATGTGCTTGCATAGTAGTTACATGTGTAGACATATATAAGCCAGATCATGAGTTATTACAAACTAGACTTACAAAGTCAGTGGGCTGGTATTTCAGCTTAAGTCTTTTATTTGTGTAATTTTAGGAAATTCCCTTAATTCTTTGGGAGCTCAGTTTTCTCATATGTAAAACAGCAGTTTTGAAACAGAGGGAGTGGTTAGTTGGTATATCAAAGGCTCCTGGGATCAAGTTGTTAGTATTGCTTTTTATCTAATTCACATTTGGTATCACATTAGTAGCTTGAAATTGGCCTTGGTGAGACATGTTTGCACCATGGAAATCAAATTGTCAGAAGTTACACACCAGCCCCACTCATGCCCCCACAGCCTGTTGTTAGCCGTTTACCAGCACAGCATTGACTAGAGTCTTCCAGAATGATCCACATTTATTCCATGACCCTATGATACATTTGCATGTCTTACATTTTTATAATAGTACCAGGTGATTAAAAAAAAATGAGTGAGTAGCTTTGCCAGTTAGTATCTTTTGATGGCAAGCAATGGAAAAATCAATCTCGTGATCTTGAATAAGAAAGGAAAGTTATTGTAACACTAGAAAGTCTAGAAATAGGACAAGCTTCAGGGATGGCTTAATTCTTAAGTTCAAAACTCTCATTATATCTCTTTGAGGTTCCTTTAGTTCTGCCCTGTTTTTGAAGACCCATTTTAACTTCAAGCTGATTTCTCTCTAAAAAAGCTAAAAAAGATCTGGCAGCAGCAACTTCCGTACTTACATCTTTATGCCCCACCAACTCTTATTCTGAGCTGTCTCATCTCAAGAGTTCCAATTAAGAATCCTGAAAGGCTTTCCAGTTGGCTCAACTTTGGTCACCTGAGCATGTGGCTGGAAGCACAGAACATTCTAGAAGCCTCACTGACTTAAACTAAATCTTGGCTTCCTCTGTATGCTCAAGAAAAACTGGATGCTTAGCATGGGAAGGTAGGTTAAGGGAAATTATCAACACCCACCAGTGCATGGGACTAAGCCCTTCTCCTCGACTTCACCATGCTCAATTATAGAATTGAAGAGATGCTGGGGTTAAATAACAGAGGGAGTTTTATTTTGCCCTTTCTGTCCCAGAGAAACAGTTTCTGATGGGGAAAACAAAAATCTAATGTCAAAAAATTCAAACTAATGGAGCGTTTTCACTCCAGACCATGTCCTGTGCATGTTGCTTAGTAATGAAAAGTGAAAACATGACATTGTTAATGTGTCCAGTTACCTGTAACCTTATACATCCAAAAACGAACGAGGAAGTAGCTTCAATTTCAAGGCCCTATATTTCAGTATCAGTTTGTCATATTTGGCACATCTACAGCCTGTTTGTAAATCGGAAAGATTGGTTCAGAGTTTCTCTATTCAATGATGGAATAACATTTTCTTGGAAACTCGAACCATGTCATCTATCTCTGTCAGAGAATCATCCGGGCACAATAAAGTGAAGTGTCACTACATGTCACTAATGAGAAATTTTCTTGTCCTCCCAACACTTGTGGCCAGGACATAAGGAGAGAGTGGCAGAAGTGGATCTGACCAACGACTCTTAAAGCTCCACTGAAATTCCAGAAAGCAAACTGTCAGCCATTTGGCAGTGAGGAAAAAAAAAAATATATTTGCTTATCTTTTAAGATTTCTTGAAAACTACAATGTATTCAGTGCCCCCTTCTGCCCCCGGCCTTCCTCATAATTGATCCTAAATCTCATCACATTGACTAAACAGGGCTGTAAGTGTAAATTTTACACTTTCCAAACCATCAGATGCACTTAAGTTTTACATAATGGACATTACATTCACAAGGGACACATTTCTCCCTGGACAGCTTAAAAAAAATCTTAAAGTAATCTAATTAAAGTAAGCACAAACACAGTAATGGCCTTGTGATTTTTATATATCCAGCTTCTGGCAGTCCTCCTAGGTGATGATAATGACCGTCTAAAAGAAAACTAAATACAAAAATCCCTTACCTATCTGGAATTCAACTATCTCACAATTTTGTGGATTAGAGCACAGTTTCAAAGCAGGAAAGCAAGTTTTAAGAGTGATCTCTTAGCAGTCAAAATAGATGTCACCTAATCCAAGCCCCTGATGTTTTATTATTTCTCAGGCGAGAAAAGCTCTCCTTCCTGTACTGTTTAATCCTGACTTGTATATAATTTTATCATGTGTGGTTCTTGGATTTCTGAGGCCTGAGCCAACCAGAAGCAGGTGACTGCAAAAAGGAAAAAGCTGTAACTAGACATGCTACAAGTGAAAAGTGACAATCATTTATTCATTTAACAAATATTTAATGAGCACCTACTCATCACCAGGCATTGTGACACGGTAACAGCATGAAAGCAACAAACAAGAAATCAACATTATAAAAACAAAACAAAACGTAAAAACTCGTCAAATGCAGTAGTCTGGGACCATTTAGGTGACAAGCAAATAGCCTTAGTATCTCAAAAAAGCTCTGAGAAATTGATGCCTTAGCGACCACCCAGAGTCCATGAAAAGACATTCAATTATATCAAACACATTCCAGGAAGACAGAAGCAAAATAATATGCTTTCACATGATAAAATGGGTTGAATAAAATAATGTTTTTGTTACGAAGACCAGTAAGTTATCAACAGGATGACTTCCCAGAATTTCTGAAGGTGTGGAAGGTGGAGATTTACCCTTTTTTCTGATCTGGTCCTGCCATTAGCAAGTACAAAATAAGATAGAGCTCAGAGAAGAATCTGGGTTAGAGCTCAGAAAACTGGATAAATGATCACACGCCTCATGAAAATTGTTCACAGAGCACAGAGACATCTCTCTCAGCAGGTGCTAGCTGACTTCAGCTCCAAAGAACGTAGGCTCCTCTTCAACATAGGCGACTATCGTCCACCTTGCCAGATCCTCTGCTAATATGATCAAAAATGGAAACTTGCCCCTAAGAACTAGCAAAAAAAAAATGTGCAGTAGGTAAAAACCCATTTCAGTCAACTGGTGAGAGGTTTAACTGGCACTTTTATAAAAAACACACGGACAGATTATTTGTACATTGAAGTGGAAACGATCAGTTGCATACATTTAGAAGAGGAGACGATAAATGCAATGGCCAGTTTGGTGAATTTCTCTGGGGGAAATGAGTTTAGTCTCAAAATGAGTGAAGATAGAGTTTCTATTTCTCATTTTCAGCTCCAGAAAAAGAGAAGTCAGCTGTTGTTCACCAATGATCAGATTAATAGAATCAACACTTTTAGCATGAATCATAGAAACCCATGGATAAAACTCAAAACATCTCCAGTACGAACAAAGGAAATTTAAATAGATTATAAAGTCTCTGATGGTTTAGTTTCAGGATGATGGGCGAGTGAGGTGGGAGGGGGGAGTGAAGAGTTATCATATAATAAAAGCACACTGTTATCTAATCATCACTAAAGCCCAAGAAATTAGACATGATCCACCACCTACAAACATTACTTTCAAATGTGGGATGACACTAGGAACAGGTGTTTACAGAGTAACTCTGAAATGTGAGGCTCTCTTCTGGGTTTCAAAACCAGTGACTCACAAACAATATGCGATTCGAAATGAGCTGAGAGAGCTTGAGTATTGTTCATACCTTTGTCTTCGCTGTCTCACTCGGAACTATCCCAACATCCTCAGTTGACCTCGATTCTGCAAATTGCATAAGTGACCAAAAATTCCCTTCTCTACAACTATTTGGAAACCACAAGGTATTTTCATAAATAGGTTTCTGTGGTATGCTCCAGTGAGAACGTTGACACAGCCAAGAATAGAGTTACCAGCAGTTCCATTTGAGGGCTATTGAGAAGACAATGGATTTTAAGGTTGATTCACAGTGACTATTCTTTCCAGTGCTAGAGATGCTACGAAATTAGACCCATAATAAAAATGCTCAATATCTCCCCAACAGAATGCAATGCTTTTTGCTAGCAAGACCAGAGAAGTGTTTCTTTAGTCTCAAAGAAGAGAAAGGGAAACTATGTCAAAACAAAGGCATGACGGTTCTCCACTTGCTTCAGTGGGGGCCCACAGCTTGGCGGCAGGCACGCCAGCAGCTCTTTACTACCAGCCAGCAAGTGACCTTCACAGAGGAGAAATTGTCTCAGTATAATTTTCTATAAGCAGCTACACTGAGAATCTTAATACTAAAAAAAAAAACAACAAAAACAAACCAGCGCTTTGACAAATGGAAGAGAAAATTCAACAGATTCAAAAACAGGGCAGAACCAAACACTCATAAACCTTCCCTCAGGCTTCAGACAGTCATTATTACTTTACCAGGACCATTTTCCAAACTACAAGAGAAAATTGATTGTTTAAACAATATTATTTAACAATCTCCCATTAATTGACATTTCCCAGTTGTTGGGTTCACCCAATTACATTAGCCTTTAAACAGCCAGCACACTTCCATAATTTTTAATAAAAATGGCCATTTTGCAAGGTTTAACTTGCTAAATAAGGGTATTAATTTCAATAAAGCAATTAGCGCATTTACATAATTTGATATTGTTATTTTAATAGAACACAAGAGCTTTCAAAGGCAGTTTCTAATACAGGAAGGAGAATAGGGGCCTATTCACATGTAAAAACTAAACTTTACCTCCCTGGTAAAAACTTAATAATAGTAGCTCTTTGTGTTTCAGAAATCAGCAAAATTACACTTCAGGGCTTGGGAGTCAGTGTTCAGTACACTTCCACATTAACATCAGGACAAGGAGCTCACCTGGGAGCATAGGGGCAACAAGGGGTCCCCTTTAGAATACTCAGGGGTTACTTTGAGGTAGATAGGATTTGGAGAGTCTTTTACAATAGAGAAGTTTTGATGACTGTGGAGTGTTTTTTAAAGATTTATTTATTTATGCATACAAGAGCTGGGGTACAGGCCAGAATCGCAGGAGGTGAGAGGATTCACCAGAGACAGAGTGGGGAGAACAGGCAGATCTACTGAAATACACTGCTGAGGGAAAAGTGGGCAAGGCAGGAGAGGTCTGCTGTGCCATGTGGGTCCCCTTCCTGGTCAGGGATCGAACTCGCGCTGCTGTGCCACGGATGCTTCACAGTGTGGCGCTCAACCCACTGCACCACCAGGGAAGCCCTGAATGTGGAGTGTTGATAAGGGTGTGCAATAACAATGCAGGGGAAGAACAAAGCAAACAAGGGGAGTGTTTTCACGGGACGGGTGCTGCTAATTCAACAAAGTCAGAGTATTTGTCAAAAATAATGAGCATGTCTTGATGACACTTGAGGAGAAATAAAAAATTTGTGTGCAGTCAGGGCTGAGAATCCCCGAGGAGGGTAGGTGACTAGGGTAGGAGGTGACTTACTTCATTTTCCTTAGCCTCCTTAAGATACATTTTGCCAAAATCAAGAGGCATGGAATGAAGTGGGCTGTAGGGAAAGCATTTTAGGAATAGGAACAGTTGGTTTAAAGACCTGTAAGTTGGCATTGGTCATCAGTCCCAAGAGCCAACTCAGCCTTCTTTTAGAAGAAACAAGTAAGTTGGGGATGTAGGCAGTTAGTCAGTGCCACAGCGGGGGCCTCAGCCTTGATATAACACCTTGGAAAGCAGGACATTCCACAGGTTGACATACCCCTAGAACAACATTTGTGTTGGTCACAGTTTGCATCTTTCAAGAACCAGACATCATCCGGTCAAGGAGACCCTAGCCCCAGTTGATGATGAGTGGCCAAAACCAGCCAATCAAAAACACAGACTGTGCAGTCACCACCTCCCCTTCGCCCCCATTTTTGAGTAAAGAATATAAGCCCATTTCCTGCCCCTTAGTGGCTACCCACTCAGGACACCTCAGAGAGCATTCCTGTTCTCCCTATCTGACAATACTTTCTTACTTTTTGGCCTAACTCTGGTCTAGACACTGAGTTCTTCTCTCAACAAGGACTGAGTTTTTGGGAGCTGGTTCCCAGGTTCCAGCCCGATTCATTTTCAAGTAACAGATTTGAAGCTAATACCTGGCATGTTACCTGGGTGGGATATCAACAGCCTGTAAGTCAAGCCTGGATGAGCTAAGTGACAAGCCTGGGCCTCACAGCAAGCTCCCAGTGAAACGTTAAGCATCCTTGCCATTCTTAGCACAAAATGTGTCCATGAAATGTTAGATGAATCTAAATTTAAAACTTGGTTTCAGCAAAGTTGAAAAGTCTCTGAATCAGGTGGGTATGAGTAGACCCAAATCTGTTTGACAAGAGTTGTGAAGCCCTCCATATTTGCACCCCGGCTGATAAATTGCAGAGCTATGAAGGAGTCCTTGATTTAGTGGGGGGCTCAGCAGACAGCTAGGGGAGCCCCAAAAATATCTGTGAAGAGCAATGTAAAGAAATGAATGTATTCATTACTGAGGCTGCTAGTTATACTTTGTATAGAGTTGGAGGCTTAATTTTGGTACCCATTTAAAATCTAAAACACACACGTTTTGCATTTGCACTGCTGGGATTCTTCAATAAAACATATTTATTAACCTATCATGAAGACTTATTCTTTCAATTAATTACTAACAATAGAAATGCAAAGCAATCAATTCTACAGGATTAGCCTGAAAGCTCGGGGACTTTAGGACTGTTAGAGGCCTGCATGGCCCTGAGCAAACCCACAGAATGAAAGGCATGGTACTGGCATAGATTTCCAGCGTTCAGAAAGGCTCTGAGAAAATGGAGGAAAGGAGGGACAGGAAAGCAGAAGGAAGGGAGGAAAGGAAAGGAGCCCTTCTGCTTTTATTTATGAGTACTGATATGATCAAGTCAGATTTTTTTATGGTAGATCATTAAACTGCACTTCAAGGAGTGGGGGGTAAACTGGCATTGGGGATCCAAAGTGGAGCCTCATTGCCAGGATGTCTGTCTACACCAGCAACCACTCAGTGGTTAACTGGCTAAACAGGCAGCAAGGAAAGTGAGAGTAAGAACTGTGAAAGACGGAGGTGACTGGGCACGAAGGGAGTACTTCCCTGGACAGGCCAGTGGGATGGCCCTGGGGAGCAGTTCTGGAAGGATGACTATGCTGGGACTTAACAGGGGGTGGCTTTAGTGTAGGGAAAGTAGAGGGGGTATAGTTGGGTGGAAGATGAGAATTTCAGGCAAAAACAGCAGTATGAAGAAGAGAGCAAGGTTTTCTGGAAGGAATGGAAGGAATTCTAATGTGATAGGAGGGAGTGGCAGGACTTGGAAAGGAAAGAAGGGGTAAAAACTAAGGAAGTTTTTACTAAACTTTACTAAACTTTTATTAAACTAAGAGGCTGTACCAGTCACAGTGCTTGGGTAAGAGGTGAAACAGGGATGAAGGGGCAGAACCGCATTTGAGAAGACCTCCCTGGGAAACTGCTACAGGAAGAGAGGGAAGGAGGAGGGAGGGGGCCTAACAGTCTAAACAAGTATACCTACTTTAGAGGTACTTAGCCTCAAGTCCACAAAACTTGACATCAATTAAATAAGCAGTGCACATGAGGCTTTAGCACACAGTCACTAGTATTCAGTTAAGTATTTGGTGGGAGACCAAACAAATATGCCAAATTGATGAAAATAGACTTATTATTTCAAGATTTCCAAAGAAAATCTTCAGATCCTCTGTGTATTCACATAGACCTTCGGGAAATACATATATTTATTTTAAAGTCTTTTCTCAATATGCATTTTCCTTGAAGATAGCCAAATCCAATGATCTATTTTAAAAGTAATATAATTCATGTCATGCCATATTTGAGAAACTAAGCTTGCATTAATCCAGGGGAAAAACACTTGACTATGTTTTGGTTTAAAAAATTACCTCATTTTAATAAGAATCAATTTTCTGTGCCTTTAATTAAAATTGTGATTAATAATGAATGCAAATTAGCATGACAACAAACTACCTGACTATACCTTGTTCATACCCTTTACTTTTTGGAAAATATCCTTTGACAAAAAAAAAAAACGGCATTTGAAATTCAATGTAAATGTATTGGACAATTCCAAGATTCCAGGAATGGTGACAAGTTAATTCCGTGAAGGCACCTTCTTGCCCTTCTGAGCTCACTGAGTTGACCAAGCTCTCACCACATCACCTAAAACCATCTTCCTTCATCCCCTGAACCATCAAGCTCCTATCCATCATGGGGACTGTGGGCTTATAGTTACCCTCCCTGAACACAACTCCCTTGGTCCTTGTGTGTTCAGTTTTTCCTAGCATTTCCGTCTCAGCACAAAGAAAGAAGTCTCTCCTGACCAGCCACCCTAAGTGGCAAGCTCTAAACCACACCCCCCCTTCACCCCCCCACCCCAGGGCTTGCTTACTTACCAATCCCTGCAGCTATCTTACTAAATTAGCATCTCCCTCCTACTTTACTGAGTGCCTTCCCTGCTCTCTGTAGACAGAAAGCTCCATGAAGACAGGCATCTTATTTGTACTGAGGCAATGTCTGAACCATAGTAGGTGCTCAACACGTGTTAAGTGCTTGAGAATCTCAGAGTTCTTTACCCTGTTTTATATGTGAGATTTGGGAAGCTTAGAAAACTTGCCCAAGTCACACAGTAAATTGGAAGACTTTTTTTTCCTCAAAAGGTCTTTGACAAAATCATTTCATTTCCAAGTGGGTGCTGGTGAGGAAGGCAAGTGACCTGAAGCTGAACAGGTGTGCTACATAAAAAGTTGGATATCCGTGTTATTGTTTATTGATATAAGGGGCAGTGGGATGTCTATCAAGCAAGAAAGGACAAAAAAGTACCCTGGAAACTCACCGATGACACAGACACTGCAAACCCCAGAATGGGAAGGGCGGTCAAATGCGCTTATTTACAGTTTGAGTGCTGAGATTCTCAGCCCTACACTGCCCTTCATACCACATTCCAGTCCCTGCTTAGGAAGATGGGGCTCCATTTTGGGAAGCAAAGACTTTTTTTTTTCACTTACACATTCATCTAGCCCCACTGACGTGGCGGTTTTGTGCTTAGTAGTCGAGACATAGCCGTGAATCTCATTGCTCCTGCTCCTGGGAGCAGCCTTACAGGAAAAGAGGCAGGATGAGTGCTATCAAAGGCATGAATGGGCAATATGAATACAGGAGACATGGGAAATATGGTCTTCAGTAGGCACCATGAACAGATAGAGCAGAATTTTTCACTCCTTTGCTCCACAGATAATTAACTGAGCATCCACTGAATGCTTGTTCTAGAATCTGCAAGTACAGCAACACATAAAACAGACATGTATAGGTTGATGGACGTCACAAGCATGGAGGAAACAGGCTACACAGAAGGTAAATAAGCACAGTGTCCTGTACATTTTTAGGCATGTGCTAACTGCTGTGGAGGTAGGAATAAAGCTGGGAACAGGGACCAAGAGTGTGCTGTCTGCTCAGTCTTCCCTTGTGGGCCCAGGACCAGGTTAGGCCTTACAGAAAGGTGATATTTGAGAAAGGCCTGAAGGAAATAAGTAGGGCACAGAGTTACACAGTACAGGGATATCCTCAATAGGGCTGGTAATTCAGGGCTCTATGAGGAAAATATGCCCGCTGTTGTTTATTCATTCAGCAGATCTATTTATTGAGCACCTACTAAGTGCTAACTCTGGAACTGATAGTAGTGATGAAGGAAATCAGGGAGCGAGCCCTGCATGTGTGTTGAAGACCATCAACCTGTGGCGACAGAAAGGCAGAAGGGACAGGAGAGGTCTAGTGGTAGGACAATGTCCAGCATGTTCAAGGGACACTCAGAAATTTGAGGATGTGACCAAGGGAGTGTGGGCAGATGAGGTCAGAGAAGAAACTGAGGTCAGCTGGTGGAGGGCCTCCTCGGTTACTGTGGAGACCTTGACATGCATCCTTAGCATGATGGGAGCACACTGGATGGAGTCTGTGCAGAGAGGCACAGATCTGCTTGTAACAGGTGCCCTCTGCAGGCTGTGCTGAGAATGCACCTATGAACGCAGGAGGAGGGAGTAGCCTCAAGTGCAAAGATACAGAGAGAGGAGTACTTGGAAAAACTCACATAGAGAAAGCAGCCTGATGTGATCCTAGAAGAGTAATTGAGAGGAGGGGTGTGAGATGAGGATGCAGGGGCTAATTCAGCGATACAGGACCTCTGCATAAAACTAGCTTTACATCTTAGGCAACAACAAACCTAATGTTCTTCCTTGTTGAGCTGGTCTTACCCAACAGCAGGACAGAAAAGTATACTTTTTGAGCAGTGACTTAAAAAAAGAGACTGAATTTTTTAAAAGCATGCCAATAGAGTTCTAATTACTGAACACACAACCTCATGTGTATTTAATGACAGATGCTGTGATTACACTGTTAAACTCCTCCAGGGATAAAGAGATCGAATACTATCTTCTCCTTCCAGAAAGGGATTTTGTCCTTTTTGCCTCATCACACGCAATGACCAAACACTGCCCCATGTCTCTACATCGTATTCATATAGGAGATAAGTTTTCTGAGACTGAAGGAGAAAGAACTAAAGTCAGAGTAGACACATTTTTAAAAACTCAGAAAGTTGTGGATTTCTCCACTTTTGGAGGCATATACCTTCCTTCTCCTCTTTTTAAATTCACAACCAGGGTTGCTGAATGATATCTTGCTTTCTCAGAAAACGAGAGCAACACTTTATTCTTGCCACGGCAGCCTGAACGTTAGAAAACCGGGTTTGATAGACTCAAAGAGCAGTTTATCTCCGATGGGGACACTGGTGGGGTTCCGAGGATTCCTTTTACCAAATATTAATAGCTAATCATGCAGTCAGCCGTAGCTACATGCTTGCTGACACCAGTAATTGTCTGCTTGTGGGAATCAGTGCCCGAGGGAAGGCGGAAGTGACACAGCTGAGCTTCTCCGAGTGAGACATGTGAGCTCTGGGGTGACACGTGGGTTTTCATAGCTGGAAGTTGACAGCAGGGATGTTCCACCCACTTGGATTTCTCATTTCTAGTCTGGGGCAGATCCTCCTCAGCATCCGGGGCAGCTCTGTTTCTACAGCGTGAGTGGGAAACAGAGCTGTGGATTTTCATGCCTGGGTTCAGAAGTAAGGAAAAAGGATATCCAAACACTTCAAACTATGTTTTCCTGATTCTTGAGAATCGATTGGAATGTCTCTCAAGTCATATTGGAAAGGCGGAAATAAGGCAGTGAAGCAGGATAATGGAATCCCAAAGATGTCTACATCTTAATCCCTACAATTACTGAATATATTACTTTACAGGGCAAAAGGGATTCTGTAGATGGGATTAAGATTAAGGACCTTGAGATAGGGAGATTATCCTGGATTACCTAGGTGGCTCAGCTTAATCCACGATTCCTTTTAAATGGAGAAACTGCTGACTGAGGTCAGAGGGAGAGTGACAAGGAAAGCAGGCTCAGAGACAGGCGGCTTTGCTGGTTTGAGGAAGGGGCCATGAACCAAGGAGTGAGGGGCAATCTCTAAAATCTGGGAAAGGCAAGGAAATAGATCCTCTCCTAAAACCTGGATCTCTCCTCTCCTGGAAAGAAAGCAGCCCTGCCAATAGTTTGATCTTAGCCCAGTAAAACTATGTTAGACTTCTGAGGCCAAGAAATATAAAATAAATTTGTATTTATTTCAGTCACTATTAATGTACACCAGTCATGGTAGTAGTAGAAAAACTATATACTCATGGGTTTTAGTTGTATTTGTGAAAGATTAAACCACTTAAAAAAATAAAAACTCAATTTTTTTCATCATTCTTTGCAAGTGATATAGTACCTTTTTTTAACCTGCTAAGTAATGATAACTGCTTTTATTAACTGACTTCTCTGCAAATGGAATTTGGGATTAGGTATAACATCAAGCTAATGAATGACTGAAGGACGAAAGATCCTAAGGCTTTTAATCCTGTAATACTAAGGTAAGTAGGAGCACAGGAGAGATGAGATACAAGTTTTCTCCTAGAAAATTAAATAATTGGGCTACTAAATTAATGTAAGGATTTGTTATGCTAAATACCTATACCATAATAAATTGCCATTTGCAATAGATTACTGCAGACTTCATTCCAGCTGAGTACACACAAACTTTTCTTCTGCATAAAGCTCTTTCCAGAGCTTCTGTGAGTAATGCACATTACAGTCAAGTAACTAAGGGGACTTAAAGCTTTGGTAGAATATGTAAACAATAATAAATTGTCCCCCTCCTTCCTCTGGGCTTCTACTTTTCACTGTAAAGCTCCAATGTCAGCCCACACCTCTATTTAAATTATGGCCTCACATCCAACCAGGGAGTATACATCATTCTCGCTCTCTTTTGAATACATCTTCTAAGAAGATGCACTGAAATAAATAAATGCAATATTTCAAGGGAAAAAAAATGCAAGTGAATAGAATCCTTTTACAAACAATCAGTTGTGAGCATCTGCTATAACTACTCACTTATAGCCAGGGGTGGGGAGAATCACTTAAGTATCAACAATAAATTCAATTCAACAAACGTATTGAGTGCCTGCCTACCAGGGGGAAGGCTGTATTAGCATCCTGGCATATGGATGAGACCTTAGGCTTTTGTCATTCTTACTGCTGAAGAGGGTGTGAAGGAACCAGAGACTAGAATATTCTTTTGTTTCACTACTATCCTGACCATCAAGATAATGTACTCCATCTATCAGGACACAGCCTTTTCAGTTTCCACATGTTTTTTATATGCATGGTCAAGTTTTATGTTTTGATATCGTGTGTGCTTTAAACAATTTTAAGGTCAATTAAATATGCTCTTTTCAACTAGATACTATGGTATACCCCACCAAAAAGAAATTCATATGAAATACATCAGCGTTTCCCAAAGCATGTTTTGTGGATTATTTATAACTTACCAAGCTATTTCTTGGAAAATTGGTTTTGGCAATGCCTTCCTATTTCACTAAATACTTAGAAACACTCCATAGTAGAGAAATCTATTTATGTGTGTGAGTCACAGAAATTCCTATAGTACAGGGACGCTGAACCCTCCTTCCCCAGAACATACTTTTTTTCTCAGAAATTCCCAATGGAATGCATGTTGGAAAACACTGTTATAACAGGTTTCTCAACCTGGGACTCCTGACATCTGGGTCGTCATTCTTTGCTGGGAGGGACAAGTCCTGTGCCTTGTGTCCCGGATGCTGTCCACCAGATGTCATTAGCAACTACCTAGCTGGAGAAGTAAAAATGTCTGCCAGTTCTGCCATAGACATTTGGGGGTTGAGAATTAGAGTTCTAGGGGGTCTGCTCAGTCACTGGAGAGGGTTCTTGTATAGCTGAAAATACTGTTTTTCTTTTAAATTTAGGCAACGTCCACTCGCCACACAGTATAAGTTCCAAGTGTACATTCTATCACCTCGGCTACTGTCTATATCACAACACACTGTCCAATGTCCAGTTATCGCTCACCACCCACCCTCCACGCAGTCCCTCTGCTGCCCTCCCCTGTTAACCACCATCCTGCTGCCTGAGTCTAGAGGTGTGTATATTCTACTTCCTTCTTGCCATTATGGAACCTAAGTCCAGCCATCATCTGGGCTTAGGCAATTTATAGTCTATAACAGCAAGCACTCTCAGTTCATCAAACATTCATTTTAGCCGTTACCTTCTCAAGCACATTCTTTCTCTGCAGAAACATCATTCAAGCTATTCAAGGCTCCCTTTGCTCCCTGGACCCGCTGAACCAAAACCCTTTGGAGCTTTTCTTACATCTTATTGTTGTCCCCAGATCGCAATAGTTGTCTCCAAAGAGCTGTCTTCTCTATCTCACCCTCTGTGATAAGTCACAGAGACCAAGGGTATTGACCCAAGAGGAGAACTCGGTGCAGTGGGGCATCACAGGCGTGTGTAGGCCAATCTATTTCAAAAAGTGCTTCCATTCTACGCTTTCCCTCCCTTGAATGTTGATGCATGTTTTATGAGGAATGGGATCTCCTATCTGACAAGTGATTTCCTTTGTCTTTGATTTTAACTACATTCCCAACCCACCCCTGCTTTTTTGGATAGATTTCTTTTCACCCTTATTTTATTTATATACCCTTGAATAGCTAAAAGAAAAAGAAATAAGCATTCATAATGCATGGATTGAATTAAACATCTGGTTCAGTTGTACATTTGAAAGACAAGTGATAGTCAATCGTTTGGGGCACGTGTGTCTTCAGGATTGTGCTTCATGCTTTAGGTACTTTGTCTCTAACTCACACACAGAAGGCTGGAAAACTGGTTTTAGTATCGCTATCCTGCAGATGAGGAAATTCAGATGCTCAGAGAGGGCAAGTGAAATGCCAAAGGTCACAAAACTGGTAAATGTTAAAGACAAGGGGAAAAAAAATAAAGTATTGATCCAATCTACACGTTCTTAACTAGAGTCTGCTTTGTTGTGCTTGGTAAATTGGTTTCTCTATAATTTGTATGAATCCTGATCTCTGATATGACCTCAAAACCCATATTCTTCCCACCATACAATGGATAAAATAATTCAGATATCAAACCTCACTCAACCTGCCTTTCAACTACATATTTGGACTTTGGATCCTCTTAGTCCCAGAGGGTTATGAGGCTCAATGCTTTTCAACACTACCAATGGTTCATCCGGACTTGTTTCATCCCAGGAGATTTTTCAAAGAGCTTTAACATACATCCTCTCTGGCAAGCCCAAGGGGACAGGGGTGATTATCCTGTTGTAAGTGATACAGACGAGCCACAGAGCAGCCTGACTTGCCCTGGTTACCAGCTCCTCTGTGAGTGGCCCAAGCATAGGGCCCAATTTGTCAGACAATAAACCCAGAATGTTTTCTCCACACAACAAAGCTTCAGATGAGGTCCCCAAAGCACAGTCAAATCCACAGTAACAGAGTGAGAGATGGAGGTGATGGGGACGTGAAAATACTAATATAAGCTGGAGATTGCCGTCCTTGGCCTGGATGCTGAAGGGATAGTTGAGCTCCCCAAGTCATGCTGACGGAAGTGTCCCTGTGAATCAGGAAATAACCTTTTCATCTAGTCTAAGTCTTCTCAACCAGAAAGGACAAATAAGACTTCTTCCAGAAGCAAGGAAAAACACCCTTTATATCTGAGCATTAATAAAATTTCAAAAGAGATGGATTCTATAGTAATTAATAGCATTCTAGTGGAAGTTAGTAAGCCTTCAAAGAGGCAATGGATTCAGAGTAGGAAACGTGTGCCAATGAAATCATTCAAAAACAACTCTCGGCTATTTTAAGATGTCTGAAAATATGTTCAACCTATTTCTAAGCCATCTTCAAGATTGAGGATGCAGGAGAGGTCAGTTTGTAGTAGGAGAGGTCAGTTTGTAGCTAAAGGATGAAACGATCAAGATACTGAGTTGAAGGTCAAATTCAAGAGAGCAGATTAGTGTGTTCTTGGCAGGGCTCGTAAACACTGAGTAAAGATGAGTTTATGTAAATTTTTCCCACTTGAAAATAAAGGTAACAAATGCTTAAAATTAATTTATTTTTTACTCCAGATTTCTGTATGATAGACACAGCAAAGGCTTGCTTCAGATTATCAAATTTACTAAGGCCCCAAATACCACTGCTTAGGGTCTATTAGGTTGGCTAAGACTTGTATAAAGTAAAACCTTATAATCTGCTTGGCACTTTTACTAGAAGTCATTCAGTTCATTTTACTTATTAAAATTATACACAAAACATAATACTGTTTTTTAAGAAAGGAAAAAGCAACTTTCTGAGCTTTTTGACCTTGGCTCATTCTGCATCCCACTGGTTTCCCTACCCCAAGGCCACAATCTGGAAGTTATGTAAATATTAACAGTAAAAACCAATGAGTGAAACCGCTGTTAATTCCAACTGACATCCACCCATTGCCGATGAGCGCTTGAATCTTGGTGATCAACTCTCAGATGAAAGGCTGGGGAGCGAGGTGCATTTCACAAACATGACACAACAAGGAGAACCGGGTGGTGTGAGAGGAGATGAAAGAGGAAGTTAACAGAGAAGCAGATTGCTGGAGAAGGCATGCATGTTAAAGAGACACCTTGGGGTCCTTCAAAACATGGTTTCCCAGGCATCATCAAGCCTCCAGTGGCTTGTTTTCAGGTCTTCATGACAGGAGTCCCTGTTTTACTACAAAGGACCTCTCCATGTCCCCCTGCTTCTGGGCTGATGTAGGATGAAGAGGCCTGGCTCCACAGTGGCCTGGCGGAGCCCCAGGCTCCTCACGCAGGCTGCAGCTGCCCGGTGCGTGTGGTCAGCGGAAGGCCCTACCTCACTCACGGCCCAGATCACAGGAGGGAGTGACGACAGCGAGTGAGGTGTGCCTAGCGGCAGGCTCCTGCTGTTTTCTTCCAAGTCTTGTTTGAAACATGTTCTGTGACTTCAGAGTGAAATGGAAAATTTAAAGCTTCCCTGATAACACAAGTGTCATGAAATAACTGAATCCCCAAATAGAAATGGATCTCGCCTGTGTCCTCTCAGCAGGAAGGGGTTTCTATGGGGCAGCCTGCATGACCTACTTAAGAGGAGAACCCACAGAGGGAAATTTTAAACTCACCCCTGGGGTTCCTTTGCTGTTTTTTTTTCCCCTGTTGCTCTGACTCCAAAAACGACCTGACCTTACCACTTGCTCTGGATGAATGGGTTCTTCTATGTGGAGAACTATGTGAAGATGACAGAGATATTAAATTGGCTTCATCTTGCTGTTTCTCAGAAATACTTAATATTTCATCCATCTTGCACAATTTTGTTCAAAATATCTGTGTTGCTCATCACCATAAAGCCAAAGCATCCTAGGGTCAAAACAACTGAAAATGATGTCTTAATTCAGTTGCTTTACTTCCTTCAAAGGTTCATTTTGGATTCAATAGGTTGTCAAAACCTCTCTAGCCCCTTCCCTATCTGAGCTCCTATAGACTACCTACCCCCAGATGCAGGTTTCCTGATAAATCTCCAAAGAACAGGTGACCACATGCAGGTGCAAACATACATAGAGTATGTATAAACACATATTCAATACATGTACACGTGGAGAACTCTATGTGCATGCATATATGTACACATGTGTGTATGTGTGTGCATATGTATTTATTTCCCCCACTCTTGGATTGGTTGTCCCACCTGAATTACTATAATTAGTCCCATTTTTTCCCCATAACACATAAAAGCTCAAAAATATGTCTTCTCCTGCCCAGGCTGCCAAGCAGTCTTCGTCCTGGTATCCCTTCCCCAGCCTTTCCCTCACAGTCCATCTATCATGACTTACAGATTTGTTGTGATATAAACTTTGCTGGCTCTCCCTTCCAAGAACACAAGATCTGTGAGGTCAGGTGCTACATCCCATTCTCTTTGGCATCATTTTAGCTCCTACTAGTAGCACAATGTAGGGACTCTAAGTTCCACAACAACCGTGAACATGCAACAGACATCACGAAGAACAGGCGCAGAAAGTTCTAACTCCTTCTTTATGTCAGAATGTCAGATCCTTTTGACCCAATCTCTAGAAGCCTCACTGAGGTTGCATTTCCAGGCCCTATAGCCTTTGGGACAATGTTGCAGCTGCAGGCTCTGAAAAAGGCCCAAAGACATCAATTTTGGGCAGTGTCTAGATTGAGAATAGTAGGAAAAAGCCTGAGGAAAATCCCCTAAGAATCTTCTAAGACCTGGGTCGCTAAAAGTTTCCTCCATCTGGCCAGTAAATCCTAAGTAGTTAACTTGCTTTGTCTGATTTTGTTATGAAAGCTAGTTCCTCTTAGGTGTCTGTGGTTTGGAAGCTTGTGGGACAGTGGATTACTGAGCTGTACATGGACAGATCATGGATCCTCAGTTCAGAGGTCTGGAAAGCTCGAGTCTGCCCCACACATGAAAAGGGAGGGATCCATGAACTCAGGCGATTCGGCAGAGACACGAGTGTTCCCTGTTCTCGTTTCCAATCTTTCCACAGAGACTCAGCGGAGACCAGACCCAGTGGTGCCCTTCCTCAAAGTAATAACAAAAGTAAAGGAACAGAGCAGAGATAAGATCTATGGAGTGGGTAAAGCCACTCCCCAACCCACCTAGCCTCTGGCCCCCGCAGAAGAAACAACTTTAAACACCTCTTCCCTCCGTCTACTACAAAGCACACTGGAGGTCAGAGAAGAGCTGGAACATGAAAGCCAAGATCCCTTACAAAGAAGTAATGGGGGAAGTGCTAGAAAATACACGGGCACCCCTGTGTGATTGTACCCTAGTTACAGGGAAGAAGGCAGCACGAAGCTCTCAATTCCCTGTTCCTCACTTATTATAACGTGGTTTGCCTGAGTTCAGAAGGTAGGCCAAGGGGACCTGCTTTCCTTTGGGGCTGAGCTTCAATAACAGCATTTCTTCTACACAGGCAGGCTGTGAAAACTCCCCTATCTGGCACATAAGCCAGTTCCATGATCTTGTAAAAGGATCAATCCGGGCCCTGTCAGTACAAATATGATCTTCTGAATGATGATAAGTCACGTAATCACCTCAAAAGAGGCTCAATAATGGGAATGATTAGGGTAAAATTAGAAATGAAAAAAAATGGGAGCGAAAGAACGTTTGGAGGGGAAAATGAAAAGGGCTTGAGATCTATGTGTGCGTGTGTGTGTGTGTGCAAGTGGTCATGTATCTGTGTATGTGGTTGTGTCTGTGCACACGTGTGTGGCATGGGTGTGGTATAATGTGTTTGTCTTTGCTGATGTGTGTGCATCACTGTGTGCTGTGTGTCTGGTATACCAAATCAGTGCTTGATGCGCAAACTAGTAAAATGATTCATCAGGAAGATAGTAGAAGCCAAGAGAAATAGGAAGCTGGCACTAGAGCGCTCTCAGCCAGCTTTGGCACAGAAACCCAAGGGAGTACTGCAGGAAGGGAGTAAAAAAGTAGCTTCCTGACTTCTAGGTTGTTGATTTGGCATCCCCCGCCAACATTGTATTTTAGAAAAGTGGAAAAACAGAATCTTTATGGGAGGGCAAAATGTGGTGGAGACTCAGGGGAATCAAGTACATCCTAATAAATGCAGGTTAGGAGCAAGTGCATTTCAATGAAAAACATACCAAACACTGTCATATCATTTTCACAACAGCATTAAAAAACAAACATATACGCACACACGTAAGTACACACGTACTTACAGCTGCACCAACTGTGAGCCTATCAGACAGGGAAACACTTGTCCAAACTGTGTCTTAGGCTTGATTTGTGCAATCAGATGCCTCTGGCAAGAAAACACTAAAATTTAGAGCTGGAGTGATTTTATCATTTAATAAGGGAAACATACACACACGAACACATATGGGTATTTGCTGAAAGAAATAGTCTGTCATTTTTGTGCAAGAAAATTGTTTTCTCCACTAAACTCCTACTGAGTAGAAGACTGAAAAATGATTTCTAATTTGCTTGCATCTAGAGTCATGTTTTATTCCATATCCCAAAAGCCTCCTCAGTTACAGGATTGTCTTTCCATGTGGTGTTTCAATTTTCACTGAAGCTATGGTTGTATTTCTGAAAGAAGACCATGGAACGAAACCATCACAAAACCTGACTGGGAGACAGTTATCACAGGTCTCAGATGCTTTTGCCCTATAAAATGAAGAATAAAGCCACACTTTTAACACAGGGCACTGTGGTCTGAATAGGAATTTCAGAAAGTGACCAAGTTAAACCTAGTTCCAAGTACCAGATAAAGAGAAGCATGCTTTTAGGGAGGACATTTCCTGTCTTTTTTCATTTATAGGATTCAAATTTTTCACATTTTCATATTCACGTTTCTGTGATTGGGGCTGAATTTGCATTTGCACATTTTAATATCTCTCCAAATCCTTTGATGAAAAGATTCTTACAATTGGTAAAGAAATGGTTTGTAAAGCTTGTTAATATTATAGTAAAATACCTGGCTTGTGATATTGATGACCTTTGCCTTTGGCTTGTTAAACTTATTTTTTACCCACTGATACACTGGCAAAGGCTTAGGAATGGAAGCAAAGCATCATTTGGAGGCTAATTAAATTCTAGTTGATTGGAGCTTCACCTACCCTATCCTGACCTCAGGTGAGGATGAGACACATTGGGTCCTTCCCATCACTTACTGTGGAATGATGAAAGGCCTTCTAACAAAGCCAATGCTATTTTTAATACACAGGATAAGAATTAAAAAATAACTTTGAATTTGTACCATGAATGCATTCTAAACAATGTATTAAAAATAACTTGCACGCAACTGATAAATGAAGGCTCGGCTGGTGGCAAGAAGAGAAAGCACCTCCAATATTTGAAGTCAGAGCATAAAGAGAAGAATGGATAAGGACAGAAAGGCATGTGGAGCTGGGGGCAGCCAAGTTGAGTGACCTCAGTTTGCATGACCTTGATATTCTTAGGTTAATGTCTAGATTTATTAACCTGGCCAACAAAATGCTTTAAAATCTGCCCTTTGCTCCTTCCCTACTGCTTTCCTCTCCTGACCTCTTTTTGCTGTGGCAGGTAGGGATGACACTTTCCAGAGCATGCCATATTATTTCTCATTGTGTATCTGAATGTCATGGGTATGTGAGCTCTTCCCCTGAATGGCTGGCTCCCCTGTCCTTCATCAAGCTGCTTCCTATTCTGCCTTTCAGAGTACTCAGGCATCGCCTCCTCTGGGAAGACTTCCTGGCATTCTCCTTTCCTGGCCTAGCAGGTACTCCCTCCCAGGGCTCCACAGTCACATGCACAGTTAAACCTTTCTCTGTTTATGTGCATGTTTTCCCACAAGACTGAAAGATGCTTGGGTACAAAGGCTACTTCAGGACCTGGGACAGTGCATGGCAAATAGGTACTGACTGAACTCAAAGAAGCTAAATTACAATCACTTTCTCTTGCTTCCTTTTCTCCTTTCATTTTTCTCCACGGCCCTCTACCATTCACTTTCACCGTTGGAACATATCTTTGGGGGTTGTGCCTAATTCTGAATGATTCTCCTTAATTTACCCACAAGTTTGGGACCCTGAGCCTCATTTCTCTCTTGAACTTTGCTCACTTTTCTAGAGCTTATTGGACATGACCAAGCTGAATCAAGGAGAGTCTGTCTCTTGTTCTTACTCACCAAAATTTTGAATGACATGCTTGCCTTACATTATTGAACTTTGCAGCTAGGATGCATTTTACTGACTGAAGTTTTGTGGCCGCCTGCACTGAACACATGCCAGCAGCTCAGATGAGAGTTAGCATTTTTTAATGACAAAGGCTTTTAATATTAAGGTGTTATATGTTTTCTAACATAATGCCATTAGTGGACGCATCAGAATATTGTGTAATAGAAACATAACTTTTACATGCACTGAGAAAAAAATATGATGTAACTCACTTGTAAAGAAGTGCTGGCTTTACCACAATTGGTCTGGGACCAAAGCTGAAACATCTCTCAAGTGTCTCTATTCCTAGAAGGCAGAGTCAATTTCTCAAATAGAAAAGATGTAACATTTGCAGTGTCAGTGACCATGTTGTACCACATGAAGTGTGGAACAAAGAAAGTGGGTTTGCAGAGAAAAATATGGGAGATAGGCAGAGAAATGTAAGTTTCCCATTGGTTCTAGCTGCCTGTTGCCAGGATAAGAACCAATTGGACTCATCCCATGGACAGCTCACATCTCTTATGACTTTCACTCTGATTTTCTGTTCTATTTTAAGTGTGTGGACATTGGAGTTAAGTATATATTTGTACTCTACAATGACTATCCAGCTGTCAGGGAAGAGACAACATGTTTAGAATCCAAAATGGCCTGGATGCACTGGAGGGATTACATGAAATGAAATTCAAATAAGATAGATGCAAAAAATTACACTTAGGAAAGGAAAAATAAATTCTATAAAACCTAAATAGGAAAGGGCTGGTGAGAAAATGAGAGTAGAAGATCAAATAAGCTGGGGATTAGAGGAGGCCACACAGTGAACTCGAGCTGGAAGAGACAGAACTGCAGAGCAGGAAAAGGACTCAGTCAAGGATGGAGGTGACTGGGGTTGGGGAGGGAGATTTTTCCCAGATCTCTTGTGTGGTTTTGGTGACTGTTCTAGGATTCATTCATATGTTGACACTACTACCATCAAAGAGGACTGTACCAGATAGACAGCTTGAAACATAAGCCTGATTTACAAAGAGGGGAGGAAAGAAGAGATCAGTTTGTTCATTTAATGAAAGAAAAATAATGTTTGGGGGAGGCTTCCTAGCATAAGCCAAAAAAAAAAAAAAAAAAAAGAGAGAGAGAGAGAGAGAAGCCTTTGCTTTTTTATGTCTCTAATCTACAATTTTTATGTCTCCGTGAGCTTTACATTTCATAAAGAGCTGACATAAACTGGATTAGTCCGTGAAGACAAACACCCCTGCACTCAGTCCCTTCTCTTGGCTTCCCTCTGTTCTAGCTACTCTGATTCAGACCTCTCCATTCATCCAGGGTCATTCTCCCCTCGCCCCATTATTCTCCCTCCTGCCCCCCCCAAAAGGTTTACTGTCAGGTTTACAACATTCAAAGTGGTATGAAATTTCCTTGAATTGAATGTTTCATGGTTTCACTGAACAGGATACCTCTCTGCTTGCCAAAACAAATACTCTCTGAAAGGGTCTGATAAACAACAACCTTTAAATAAATACATTTACTTTACTATGCTTTAAATTCATTACAACATACATTCCAATTATAGTAAGAAAAGGTCAAATGGGAAGTTAACAACTGATATTTAAATAACAAAATGTTTACACAGAGCAGGGCAATCCTTTCCCAGTGCAGAGCAGTTGCACTTGTGACAAGTTACAATTAAGATTGTGCCAGGTATCAGGCCCTTTGCCACATACATATCCCTTTGCCACAAAGCATATCCATGCTAATATACATATGCATATATATGTATAAATTCAGTGCACCTTTATCAATCAATGAGGTAGAAAACTCTAATTCCTTTTTTCCAAAGATGGACAAGGAACCAGAGCGAAAAAGACTTGCCTAAGGTCTCCTTGCAGTTAGTGAAAAATTTCACAGTTAAAGTTTGGCATGATACCCAAACCAATGATTTCAGGCATGACATGCCAGGAATCTGTTATTTTTCTTCTTCTCCTTACAATTTCAGAAAGCACATGGCGAATGAGTAATTGCTACCGTATGCTAATTCGATGCTCAGTACATTAAAAATGCTTTAAATAACCATCATAATCATGTTGTTATTTTATGGTTCTACCTTGTACACCATTTCAAAGTTTTCATAACGTCATGCTTAAACAGCTTTAGCTAAGTCAGAAAGTGCCTCATTTAACCATGACTTTGCAATGTATGCAAAGATCCCATATCCTGCAAAAATGAGGGGAACATAATGGCTGGAAAAATAAGTAAACTTTAGAATACAAAAATTACATTTTCCATAGCACTGCCACATTTCTTCTATTTATTTCTCAAGCAGCTGTTGTCTAGGAAGTGGTATGGGTCACAGTGATAAAATGTGGCAGTTCTATATGTCTCGTTCTTTTGGATATGAAAGAAAGTCATGCTGTTTTCCACTGAGTTCGCTCTAAAACTTAGTTGTTATTTTTTAAGTAGAGAATAACTGTGTATACTGTGCTAAACCAAATATGTATTTCTTCTCTCAGTATATATTTATAAAGAATGATTTTATTTTTCCAGTGCACACCATAATAAAAATCAGGATAATGAATATAGAATTGATTTGTATTAAAATGAAATCTGTTTATTTTGCTTTTAAAACATAGCCTCTTGAGATGGGCTGAACTGTGATATCCACAATCTATTGCTAATAATATAAAATAATTAAATTGTTGTCTTCATGATTTCTATGAAGACCGATTTCATAGAATTCAGGAAAGCATATCCATGCTAATATTATCATCCTACTCCTCTGACCTGAGAGAGATGTTTCCATAGGGGCATTGGGATATCAAGCAAAGGGAGATGCAAGAGTCCAGAAATCTTACCCTGCAAGATAAACATTTAAGACAGAAGGGTAAAGAACATTGATTAAAAGCAAAAACTGAAAGGACTCAAGAAGCTGCACATGAACGACGTTTTAAAGATGACAATATAGAGCAGCAGAACAACAGATACAGAGGCAACAGATATCTAAATTATTTAACATGGAGAAGGAGGAAGAGAGTGTTTTCCATCAGAATGACTCAGAGTAGACCATCCAATAGGTTACACAATAGCTGATCTAAACTAATCTCAGAAGAACATTTAAACAAAAAAACAAAATATAAGACAGTAGTAAAACAATAAATGTAACCTAAACAAAACATGAAAGAACTTAAGATAAAAAAAAAAAGCCTTCCCCTAAATAGTAACAAAATGGCTATGAGCACTTATATCTCAAAGATCACCTTAAATGCAAATGGACTGGAATCACCAGTCAAAAGGTATAGAAAGCCTTGATGAATTTCAAAATACAGTTCAATCTCCTGTTTACAGGAGACTCATTATCAACAAAGAACAGACTTAGAACTAAAGGTTGAAGACAGTCATGCAAGCAAATGGCTATCAAAAATATCAGGAATAATATATTTATATCAGACAAAATAGACTTCCAATTAGAAAGGGTAATAAAAGCTAGAGATGGACACTATTATGATTAAGAACCTAATACACCAACGTTCATAATTATATATACACCAAGTGATGGTACAATGAGATATATAACAATAACAAGAGCTAAGGCAGGATATTCACAACACAGTAATATGAGGTTTTAATACCTCCTTACAACAATGGACAAATCATCAAGACAAGGAAAAAATAAGTAGATGATAACCTGAAATGAACAGCCAGACTGAATGGGTCTAACAGACATCTATAGAATACTCCAGAAGCACTGCATAGTGCACTTGGAATATTTTCAACCATATATTGAACATAGGTCAATTGTCAATAAAACTACAAAGATCAAATTATACCAAGTAGTTTCTCGAATCATGATGCCATGAAGTTAGAGATCAACTATAAGAAAACAAAAGGAAAAACTATGACATGTAGAATATGCTACTTCATAGTTATTAGCTATAAAAGGGAATTAAAGCAGAAAAAAAAAAAACCAGCACTTTGGATGAATGCCAGTAAGGATACAAGCCACCAGAATCTAAGGGATGCAGCAAAAGCCATCTTAAGAGGGAAGATAATTGCACTACAGTCTCACATTGAGAAGAAAAATTCCAATAAACAATCTATTACTACACCTAAAGCAGTTTGTAAAAAGCAAACAAGACCCAACGTTAGTAGATGAACACAAAAAGTAAAAACAAGGCATAAACAAATGCAACAGATTTAAAATACTTTACAAAAAAAAAATTCAAGGAAACAAGTTGGTTCTTCAATATAGATAAATCTCTAGTCTAGCAAAGCAGAGAGAAAAAATAAACAGAATCAATGAAAGAGTAGAAATCACCAGAGCACAGAAATAAAAAAATGTCATAAGTGATTACTATGAACAACTATACACCAATAAATTTAATAATCTTGACAAAACTTGTAGATCAATATAACTTACCAAAACTAACTTAGGAAGAAACAGATGAGTAGAACAAAATTATCACAAGCATTGAAACTGGAACAATAAAAAGATCTTCCCAAAACAAAACCTAAGACCAAATGGCTTTACAAATGAATTTCATTAAACCTTTAAAGAACTAGTATCCATCTTGCTCAAATTGTTCTAAAAAACATAAAAGGGAACACTCCTTAATGTACTTTATGATGCCAATATTACCCTAATACCAAAATCAGATAAAGACAGCACAAAAAATTGTGCAAGCTGGTCCAACCATTATGGAAAGCAGTATGGCGGTTCCTCAATCTACTAAGAATGGAACTTCCATATGATCCAGCAATCCCACTCCTAGGAAT
>JAGFMF010011858.1:7704503-7752633 GCA_019455555.1 Galemys pyrenaicus
GTGATGGTGCACTGGTGAGATGGTGATGGGGAATACATGGGGATTACAATTAATGGCAAGTATATGTAAATTTTAAAATATTTTAATAAAAAAATTGTGAACTAATATCCTTGATAAACATTAACAAATAAATCTTTCATGAAGTACTAGGAAATAAAATTCAACAGTATTATAAATTTCAAAAAGGTAATATAGAATTCACCATCATTGAGTGGGATGCAAGGACGGCTTAACATACATAAAGCAATTTATGCTAAGACAGCATATTAACAAAAGATAAAAGCCAAATGATAATATCAATAGATGAAGAAAAAACATTTGATAAGATTCAGTACCCATTTCTGATACAAACTATAATGATATGATAATAGACAGAACCTACCCCAATATAATGAAAGCCATATATTACAAACCAACAGCCAATATGGTATTCAATGGAGAAAACCTGAAAGCTGTCCTGGTTAGATTTGGCATAAGACAAAGATACCATGTGCATCACTTAAATTTAACTTAATATTAATGTTTGGGCCAGAACTATCATACAACAGGAAATATAGGGAAACCGAATTGAAAAAGAAGTGGAACTATCACTATCTGCAGATGATATGACATCATATATAGAAAATCCTAGACTTTATTAATTCCTTTCAGAAATCTTTATGGGAACCCTCCTCTTTTCTTTACTCTGCATTTCCAAGTGTTGGGGGTTGAGGAGTTGGTGGGGTGGTGAGAAGACAGGCAGATGAATCTCACCTAGTGTATGAGGTGTCTGACACTGAGAAGATCAGGGCCACGTGGGTGGGTAGGAAAGACAGCCAATCAATCTTGGGAATTAAGGGATTGTTTTTAGAATGGATGAGAATATGCCAGCCTAGGGACAGTGTGGCATGAACTTGATTGAGAGACAGATACTATGGTTGGTTTGTGAGCGTGTCAAGCCACTCAGAGAACCACTGCTCTTTGGGAGTCTGCCCCCTTTCTTTTCACTAAGAAGATCAACACACATATCATGATTACCAATCGAGACAAGTACTTATATGAAAAAGTTAGGCATAGAATGAAAGGTTCAAATGGAGGGACCTTTTTTAAAAGTGGGGATCAAGGAGACAATAACAGCAAAATAGATTATGAACTTTAAATTATGAAAAGAGAAAACAAGGGGCAGGGTCCCTGAAGAACAGGTTTGTAAAAAGATGTCAGGTGTTTTCAAGTGGTGGCAATTTTTCCCTCCAAGGGATAGTGAGCAGGATCTGGAAGCATTTTTGGTTACTACAATGGAGTGTGGTGGTGGTGATCATTACTGGCATCTAACTTGGTAGAGGCTGGAATGCTGTCAACTATTCCACAACGCACAGGTCAGCTTCCCAAAAATCAAGAGTGATCTTAGTCAGGCAACAATGGTGCTCAGAATAGACACTGAGCTAGAGGGACAGGAATTCTGCTCAGGCTTCATGGCAGGCCTTCAGGAAGAGTGAACAGAGAAGGAAGCATGAGTTGAAGTCCCAGAACTGTGGGGGTCAAATCCTGCAGTATCTGCTGGCTCACTCCCTTAGAGAGCTGGGGTGGTTGGTCTCCCCAGGTCAGTGGTGAACCCTCGAGGGTCTTAAGCAGGGCAGCCACAGTCTGTCTTTCAGATGTTATTGGCTGCTGGATGAGAAGGCAGCCTAAGAGGTGTGAAGTAGGGAGGGGCCCTAGGAGGAGCAAGAGGAGGTCTGGGAGACCTCTTAGAGGCTGTGGCAGAGATACTGAGCGAAGGAGGCGCTAAGTACAGACTTGGCTTTGCATTAATGGAAACATTTTCATCACAGGGCAACTGGTCATTTTTGCTTAGAAAATTCAGTCCAGTCTCTTGAAATACCTCCTAGTCCTTTCATTTCCTATTTCTATTTTAAAATAAGATTTTTTTAAAAGTAATGTTTATTTGTTCATGTTTATTCCCACCTGTTAATGTAGAAATCGGAAAAAGAATTAAACAAAAGGAGAAAAGTAAAAATCATCCACAGTCCCTTCATTCAGAGGGAAAACTTCAATCAGATGGTAGTCTTTCCTGCTTTTATCTTTGTCTGTGTGAGTCTAAATTATAATTTTTTATAATTTAGAGGTGTGGGGTCTGAGAGGATTCACCTGAGACAGAGTGGGGAAAGAGAACAGGCAGATTGACTGAAATACATTGCTGAGGGAAACAGCAAGTGAGGCAGAAAAGGCCTGCTACATCATGTGGGTCACCTCCCTGACCAGGGATTGAACTTGTGCTACAGTAGCTGTGGTTGCTTCATAGTGTGTGCTTAACCCCTTCTGCCACCAGAGAGACCCTTTATTCCTTTTTCTATTGATTTAAATATTTCCTGAGTACTTTCATACAAAAGAAAGGGAGGGCCACCATTTTGGATAAGTCAACTCTGATCATATATTAAAAAGATGATAAACAAGAAGAGAAAAGGTGCAAGGAACTACATGAGATTATGTTGTACCTGTCCACAGACAGGTCATGGAAGCAATGAATCCATCTGCGCATGTTGAGTCATTTTAAGTTTTAACTCATCTTACTTTGCTTTTCATACCTCAGCTGGCACCATCCGAGTGGGTGGATAGCAAATTTATGAGTGTGATTGGAGGCTTTTAAAAAAATATCACAACCTGTGTTAAAACATAAGGTTTTTTGTTTGTTTTGTTTTCAAAAACATAGGTGTTCTTCTGCAGAAGAAAACAATGTCAGCTATCAAACCTAAAGAAGTTTCCCAAATACTAATCTTCAACGCACATCACATGATCGTTGCCAATCTGTGTACTATGTGGACACTTAACATTTTTCTGTGAATCCACTTGTTAAAAAAATACTTGCTAGATGGAAAATCCATTTAACAAGCGTAAGTAGTTGGTAGTTTTTAAAATAAAATATAAGGGATTTGACAATGTGTGTTTACATTTTTGCTAAATGTTCTTGTCTGATAAACATACACAAAACCTCTGCCTCTGTTCAAAGTGAAATTCACAGGTCATAGAAAAGCATGAATGTCTATCACCAAACAGAGGCTTCCCTTGCAGTGGGTGTGCACAAATGGACCACTGGTTATTTTTGTACAAATGGAGTGCTAAAAATGTTTACAATTTTTAAATGGCTAAGAAAATCCAATGAAAATTATTTTATGACATCTAAAAATTAAAGTCAAATCTCAGTGTACATTAAAACACGTACTGAACAGTTTGGCTACCTCTCCTTTGTGATTAAAAGTTACTTCCTGCCACCTCAGGTGCTGTACCTAAAATCATCTCGCTCACCACCTGTAGACTATGGCAGCTTCTACCCTCTGGAAAAGTTGACTATTTAAATGAGCACAGCTGAAGACGGGGCTTTTGCTCTCACAGAGAAGCCATAAAGCTTCAGAGAAGTGTGTATCCCTTCGGAATATGAATATCAAAGCAAGAGTAGGTGACTCTTGAGCAATAAAATAAAGAGAATTTGGAAATATATCCAAAGAGATGGCTGTTTGGTATAGCATGACTGGAAAGTGACCAGAAGTTAGTTAGGTAGCAACTGGCTTCTGCTTCTGTAAGAACAGGCAATTTATCTTAGGATAGTTCCCTTCATGAAAACATTAAACTCCCTTTCAGTGAACAATGTAATTAGCTGGCCCAGTTTCATGAGCTTCTAGACTTATTTTAGTTAACACACTAATCACAACTTTGGAGGGTCATTCATGCACACCTAGACATTAAAGGGGAGGTGGTGCTCCGAAGTATGGGGAAGGAAAGAAATGACTAGCAGCTCCGATCTGCACCAACAGAGCTTCACCCAGGGAGCTCACTTAAAACACGCCAAGGACGCCAAGCAGAGCAATGAAGGTGTAAATAGACTCATCACAAAGGCATCTCCCATGAAAACAAGACCGTTTGTTGTTATGTAAAAGCAGTCAGGGTCAGACATTTGCCACTTATTTGTCAAAGGAAAAGGAAAATAGATGTGAGTCACCTGTAGTCCTGGAGAAAGGGACATTCCTTTCTTGAACGGAGGTGGCTCTGAATCCAGAAAGGGCTACAGTCTCTCCCCCGGGGTGGGAGCCTTTAAAAGCCCGATGCCTGGCCACGCCCCCCCAACCACTCAACCAGCATCAGTTTGTCAAGATGCCCAGCTGATGCCAATGTGCAGGCATGGTGGAGAAGCTGCACTCCCCTGCCACACTGCCCCCACCCCCTGCACAGGATGCTAAAGGGACTCCTTTGGGGTAAGAAATTGCACTGGGCAGGCACAGAGAGGATGGCGTGAGTAAAGGAAAATCAATGACATGTCCATTTAGGAAGCTGATTTTCGTAGCTCTCTGATATCACTCAGATCTCAACCTGAGGTTTATGGTGCCCATTTAAAAAGCTTAAACAAATGCAGCTGTACAAACTTCACTCAGCTAGTCTATTCTACTTCTATGATTTATTTTAAAGTCACAGATAATAATTATGTTGGGTTCCTTGACTTTCATCTTTTTTTTAAAGATTCTATTTATGCATATGCAGGTTAAATGGAAAAGTTATTGGGCTTTTCCGCCCTCCTGACATTGCTGTTGATGAGCGACCCAGCGGTTCTGCATGCATGCCTAAGTGGGCATGCGCAAGTGGGAGCACCTGGGCTGAGGCCTGCCAGCCTCCAGGCCCCCTGGGCCCACCCCTCCCCCCTAGTGCTGCCTGTTATGTACCTGGTTACCTCTGATATAATGATGTAATAAAGCCTGAAAAAGCCACTGAGGGCTCCAGGACTTCTCTTTGACCCGGCTGTCCAGAATCATCGGGAACTTGCTCTATGCCCTTGCTGGCATTACAGCATACAAGAGCTGGGGTACAGTCCAGAGGCATGGGGGTATGTGTGAAACTAGAGACAGAGTGGGCAGCAGAACAGATGGATTGACTGAAATACATTGCTGAGGGAGCAGCAGGCGAGGCAGGAAAGGTCTGCTGCTCTATGTGGGTTCCCTCCCTGGCCAGGGATTGAATTTGCACTGTAGTGGCTTCAGAAACCCTGCAGTGCTCAACCCCTTGCACCACCAGGGAGGCCCTAGAGTTTCATCCTTAAGCAAAATAGATAAAGAGCTCGAGCCCCCAGGTGGGGCTATTCCCTCCCATCTGTGTGTCTTTGATACACTACCAGTGCTCACATAAACCCAGCCCAGCATTCAAATTTATATGCACGTTGGTTTTGTTGCTGCTTATAGAATCACTGAGCTATAGTCTCCTACCATCTATCCCAGGCCCCCCTTTTTCTCCCACTGGTACTTAATAACCCTTGCACTAATCAACATTTTTTTTTTCTTTTTTGCCTAGAAATTTCTTAAAAGGTAGATGAAAATGAGGGGAAGGAACATAGTTGTTGGTACATGACAGCTATCCAGTCCTTGAGGAACAACACTTGGGTTCACCCAACTCTTCCTTAGATAAAATTTTGTGTAGTTTACATCAAGGCCAAATTGAGTCAAATCTCTTTCCTTGAAACTCAATCTATCTTTCAGAAACTAGAAAATTCATGTATTAAGTTCTTAACTCCGTACTACAAATGTTCAATTAAATTGGGGGGGGGTTCTTTTTTTAAAGTTCCATTATTTTAACTTTCTACAAGCCTAGCCAAACACCTTTGCCCGTCCCTCTTTTGACCAATGAGACAAGATTCCTTAGATTCTGAAGACTAGGTAGGGCAGTTTCTGACAATGGAGTGGTATGAGCCAATCTTCCCGGAGGTTACGGTATTTGTACTTTCTGAGCACCATACGTACAAAATGTCAGGCACACCACACTGAAAGCTCATCCTAGACCATGAGCTGGACAATGTTATCCCTGATGGCAGATGAAAGCTGTGAGGCTCACGGAGGCCATGTAAAATGCCTCATATCACACTTTAATCGGTGGCCATTCTGTGATTCAGACCCAAGGTTGTCAGACTGAAGCTCGGGCTCTCTGTTTCTGCTCCATACTGCCAACTGGATACATGCAAGCCAAGTGGGCAGCCCTTCAAGGGACCGATGGAAGAACCCACAATGGCCATATTCCCGGCAAAAGCATGTCCGTGACACACAGTCCATCTGCCACCATGCTCCAGTATAAGCTGCCATTCTAGAAGAAAGCCCAAAGGCTATCCTAGCAATCTCTCGGCAGCTCACCACTTTATTTGCTGACTGAATGGATCTGTTCTTTTCTTGGGAGAAAGGCACTTGACTGGACATCTGGCCATCCACCGTATTGTAACCAGGGTGTGAATAAATATACTTTGTTTCCCTCCAAAGCACAAAAGCAAACTAGATAAGCCTTTGAGGTACATATTTTTTAAGTCATGGATATATACTTAATAAATGCTTGCAATGTAGGAAATGCCTACAGTAAGGTTCTATCTTCAATTCTATTCACCATGGGAGTAATTCCCATGTATCAGTACAGGCACTGGCTGTGTCCAATCACCTGAGATGCTAATTAAAAAATACAGATTCCTAAACTTCACCAAAGACAAACTGAATCAGCTTATGCAGGGGTGATGATCTGGAAACTGTGTCTCCAACAAAGCCCCAGGTGACAGAAGAGCACAGCCAGAGTGAGGAACTAATTCACTGAGTTCGAGTGAATGGGGGCAACTGCCTCGGGCCAATTCATTCGACTTTGTACACTAAAGCATTTATTGCCTTAACACTCTGTGCTCAACGAACAACGTTCTGGACTCTGAGACCAAGTTGGGATCAGGACAGCAGCATTCTGTGGTGTTACTATCCAGTGAGGGGAGGAGAGCAGGATTCTAGCAGAGGCCTACATAGCTGGGGTATTTTCAGCAGTGGTATTATGGTGTGTGTGTGTGGGGGGGTGTCAAGGGCAAGGAAGATGGAGGGTGGGGATAAACCATGAATTGGGGAGGCAGATGGCTGGGTAAGAAGGCACAGGGTGAAGAAAATGATATCCCTCTTTTTCAAATAGTTCTAGAGAAACAGCTGACACTAATTACACAGGTAGATTCAGATTTCAGATCCCATGATTAGTGGCTAGGACTGCTAACTAGAAAGTTCATTGCCTGTCACATATGTGCAGCAAGGACAATATCTCAGAGACAAATGGTTTGACTGCAGGTCTGGGATAACCCTACAGCCTATGCCTTTTTTCCCCTCTGCCTGTGGGGTCCTCCCTCCCATCATCTCCTCAGCAAACCCCCTGGAGAGCTCCTAGTTCTCCCACCAACCACGACCCACTGAATCCCTGTCCTGATGTGGGAGAAGTTGGGACTTGATCCAAGCTCTGTTTGACTGTATGTCCATGCTCTTTCTAAAATATCATCAGATAAAATGCAGTAAGGGGTTCATCTGTGATAAGAACGGTGAGTTGGAGTTGGGCAGCACAAGAGATTTGGAAAGATGGGGGATGACATGGTGCATGACTTCATGGGCACCCACACATTATTTATTCTGCTCTCATTGGGGTAAAAGGCCCTGATGGGAGGCACAGTTGCATGTCTAAGGCCTTTACTTTCCCATCTGACTCTGCCTATCTCCTTGTCTCTGTCTCTCTGAGCAGGAGGAAGGGATTGTTCTTATTTGTTGTAGGTCTTATTTTTACTACCTGTAAGCCAAACTATAAAAACACCATGTTTGCAGTCAGAGGATTAGTAGTTCTTATAAAGTTTTCAATTGAAAAGATGAGGGGAAAGGAGACAGGTGAAGAAGGTGGGGACAGTGGAAATCATAGGGCATGGGGTTGAAAGGATATTACAAACCATCTCCCCAGGGTCTTCCGAAGTGTAGGACAAGGGCCACCCACAAAATGATATTAGGTGTCAAAGTGTCATTGACATTGATCCGTAGTGTCAAACAAGATTGGGTCTTCAGAAAATTCTCACTAGAAATACTTTGTTTTCAATTTTCTGATTAACTTAAGGAGGAAAGTTCTCAGTTTGCTGCTAAAGTGTTTTCACACTTTGCATTCCTTACATATACCTCACATTATATGCATATATTATACATGTCATGTGTGTATATATGTATCTCTATATAGGCTATGTTTAGTTAAAATTACAGGTGCATGTACAGATAAGATTGTACTTGCTATTTTTTCCCATTCTAAACAGTAATATGTTTTCATTTTAATTACATTTAAAAAAGGGAGAACTGTCTTAAAAATATCAAGCAAATTAAGTATAGATGGCATTACAGATGCAACAAAAAACATGGTGATGAAAAATGGCTGAAATTTGGTAAATACTACTAATCCAATGTCCTTCTGTTAAGATAAAAACAATTTAGGCTCAAAAAAGGTAATGATTAATTCACAGTGACACAAAACCTTAGTAGTAAAGATAGACATGACATGGAATGCAGGCCTATCCTTTTCAGGATGTAAAGGAAGATATCTGTACAAGTAGAAGTGCTTCCTGAATACAGTAACTGGTAGAATTGAGAAACTCTCTGTCAAATCTGTTTTGTACATTAATTATTTTAACAGAAAACAAATGTTTAAATCCCTAATCTGTTGACCACAAAAGGTGTCAGATCATTCCAATTTCCTCTTCTGTTAAAAAAATAAAAACAAACCCTTAACACAAACAAAACATAACCCTTCTTACTGAGAAGTTTGTAAAAATTAAAGATAATGATCTGAGAGGTTGGCATATAGGAAATGCTCACATAACACACAATCCTTTTTTTTTTCCTGCCCCGCAGAGAATCTTTGGGTTTTGAAAGAAAAAAACTCATTCTTTCCTAAATACCACCTCTTCTGTTCCTAGAAGATTTTTCTATTCAAATAGGGTGGGGGGCACAGGTTCATGGGCAGAGGATTACAGCAAACCAAATGAACAATTTCCACCCAAAGCAAGATTAGTGCCAACAGCAGTGGAGCCCTTGAGGATTTTTCATAGAGCGGATGAAGAGGTAAGAACTCTGTTAAGCACTCTTCTCTTTCCCTGGGCTGACATAATTTAATCAAAACATGGCCCAGTTGAATTTAAATTGGTGCAGACACTTTGGAAAGTGGTATGGCTATTCCTCAGAAAATTAAGAATAGAAATAACATGATACAGCTATTGTGCTTTTGTTTTATACAAAGCACTTTTTGTTTTATACAAAGAATATGTTCATGTCAGCATTATTTATAGCAGTCATGTGTTGGCTAAGTATCCACTGATGGATGAATGAATAAAAAGATGGGATATCAATATACACAATGGACTACTATTTAGCTATAAAAAGGTAAAATCCTGCCACTTGCAACAACATGCACGGATCTAGAATGGATTTGTAACAGGGTCGTCCCCAGGAAAGGGGGAAGTTCCAGAATCCTGATTCCATCCTAAAGGGGTGGATCTAAGCAGGAAAAGAAGATTCTGCAGAGAAGAGAACAAAAGGGAGGAAAAAGGAAGCAGGATGGAAAGCAACAAGGAGACCTAGAGGAGGCACGTGGAGCAGAGGGACATGTGAAGAAACTGAGCTTGCTTTTTAGTCTTGGACTGGTTGGAACAGATGTGGGTGAGAGACCTGTGGGAAGGTTAACAATGGTAGCTTTCATCTTGATTTTGATTTTGCTCTTTTCCTCTCAGATTTGTCTGACTCTTTCTGACCCTTTTTGGTCTCTACTGAAAGGTCTTTTAAAAGTGTGGCAGGCTTTTGGGCCTTGCTTTGGGCCAATCCTATTTGGCTGAACTTTTGCCCTCAAGGAGATGGGTAACTTTGGATGCTTAACTTAGTAACTATGTTCTTTGTCCTTACTATATTATACCCTAATTATATTAAAGTTCCTTTCCATTAAAAGTTTTATATGTATGTCTTAATGCAGCAAATGGCAGAACTCATTCAGAGAGAGCAGTTTTGGGGGTTCTGGGGTGCTCCTCTCCCTGCCCTGTAACAGATTGTGCTAAGTGAAATAAATCAGTCAGAAAAAGACTGTATGGTTTCACTCATATATGGTAAAGAAATAAAACATGAATGAACAAAACAAAACAAAAACAAACTCACAGACTTTAGAGAACAAAATAGTGGTTAACAGATGGGAAAGGGGAATAGGGTGGATAAGTCAGATAAAAGGAGTCAACAATATGTGTTGGATGGAAACTAGTCTTTCAGGGATGAACATATTATTGCATCCACAGTGACAAGTTATAAGATTGGATACCTGAAACATGTATAATATTACAAACCAATATTTCTTCAATTAAAAATTAAACAGGATCCACTTTTCCAACTATGCTAACCCTATGCTAGAGGCCAATAGAAAAAATTATGGAGGAGTGGAGGAGATATTATTTAAAATAATGCATTTTCTGTTTTTTTTTAAGGACATGCAGAAATAAATAAATGGAGTAGTTATTTCATCTCTCTGTCATTGCTGTGTAGGTATCTGTGATGACATGCAAATGTTCCCGACAGCTCTCTTGCTTTGAGAATGGAATTGATGGCGGTTCATGGTTGCTGTCTCCTTGGATCTATCACTGTATTTGTGTTGAGGTTTGACTTCTCATGAGCTACATTCAGTCAGTGGCTAAGTCCAGGGAGACACTAATCCATGCCCACTTCTAAAGGGCATGGACAAGCTCTGATGGACAATGTTGGCTCCTAAACTGTCCAATATCCTGCCTGATACTTTTGTAGAATGCACTGCCAGTCTGAGACTCTTCTATCCATTCCTCCTTCTTTCCCACTCTTCGGTCACTGGGGTCAGGTTGGCATTGGCTCCTGAAGGCTCTCCCCACCTTCCCTACCACCTCCCCTTAGTTTCTGCTGGTATTCCTCCAGATAAACCTCATGTATATTAAATCCTGTCTTGGATTATTTCTCAGAAGTCCCAAAATAACACAGAAGTGTTCCAAAAGTTCACTTATTGACAGACGACTTTGCACAAGATTTAATATGAATAGTTAGCGAGGGGCTCATGTCCCATTGGTTGTAACAGAAAGTGGGAAAAATGTTCTGTTAGCATTTTGTGTAAACTTATGACCATATTTAATCACCCAAAGTGTACCTTTGCTGACTACCAGATGTGTCATTAACCATTTCTGAAAAAAGTGAAATAAAATCACGCAGCATGAGAATCCTGTGGAATAAGTCAATACTACCAGATGGTGTTTATTTTGTCACTGCTTGTGTTAAAAAATTACCACCTAGTCCCATCAAATTCATTTCTTTAAGGTGGAAGCTTTATGTAAAAATTGCTACATAAAATGTAATATTTTATCAGCTGTCATTGAGTTCCTTAAAATATGAGCACTTGTTTTCATGGTTTTCAGTTTTCTAGGACATGGTGAAATACACAGGAGATGGGTTTGTATAAATCTGACACGATGGAGTATTTTGCCAGCAGCTCTGTCTTGCAACATGCAATCTGTTTTGTTTTTCAAATAAAGTTGGTACATGAGTTAGTTGCAACACCACTGTTCTGAGGACAGAGACAGAAATTCTCAATTAAGTAACCATCTGCAGTGTGGCACAGCCTATGTGTCCAACAATAGGGGATCGTTTAAATACATGATGCATGTCATTTCAGGAGCCACGAAGTCATGAGGAGAATTAGAAAAAAATGATGTCGCTGAAGAAAATAGAGCAACAAACAGAGAACTTCACTAAAGGGTAAGTGAAAAAATTATAAAACAACATGATGCCTCTTTTGTTTCAAAATACACTGAAAAGCACTATGACAGAGTGGTAAGGAACAGGGGCCTTGAGTGTGGTTCTTCTCAGGTTTTGGCTCTAGAACTTCTCTCACTACTCCCCTAACCTTACTGAAGTCCCCTGCCTTTCTCTGTCTTGTTTCTCCAGACATGAGAGTTTTTAATAATATTGTACCTAATCATGGTGCTCTTTAGATGACTGACTATAAAGCATTTTAAAAAATGCCTGCCACAGAGTGTTATATAAATATTATTATTGTTTTAATTTTTATTACATATAATTGTAAAAAAAAGCCCTGGAAGCATATTTCTCACAATGTTGATAGCAATTCTTGCTAAATGGTAAGATTACAGGCAGTTTGCAAGTGCTATTTTTTTCTTGGCTTATTTATTTATTCTAATGTTTTCTCACACATACAAAAATGTACCATTTGAAAAGAAGAAGAAAGGGAGAATAAGAAAAATTTTCATATGCTTTTGCCACACTGAATTCTGCTATGGTGTATAACTGACTGGATAATATAGCTTGATTTTGTTTTTAGTCTTAAGCTTATAGTATTTGATTACTTAGGATTTATTCTAAAATGTCTAACAGAAATATCTGTGAACTCTCAACTGTAAGTGAACAAATTCATGTATCGACATGACCAGAAAACAG
Organism: Galemys pyrenaicus; assembly: GCA_019455555.1. Taxonomy (NCBI): domain Eukaryota; kingdom Metazoa; phylum Chordata; class Mammalia; order Eulipotyphla; family Talpidae; genus Galemys; species Galemys pyrenaicus. Next base: position 7,716,770 of record JAGFMF010011858.1, read on the forward strand.
AGAAAACACTAGATACTTAGGGAGTGTTTTCCCTGATAAATAAGCCAGGAAATAAATCAGTTCCCTGACCAATACTTCCATTTCACCCCTTCTACTTTATGATGAAAGGCAAGTTGCTTTTTTTTCCTTTCAGAAAATAGTCATCTGTAAATTTTAAGCATATGCATAATTTTAAAATGTACTGACAATTACACAGAATAAATATATAGATGACATGTTTTAAATGCTCTAAATATCTGAATAAATAAAATGTTACATAGATGCCATTTAGATTTAAAATGATTGGCTTAAACAAATCAAACGTTGTTTATTTTCCATTTTTTTCTGAGATCACCAGAGAATAATCACTAAACACCAATAGCCAAATTAAAGCAGTGACATAACTTCCCTGATGTTCCAGATACACTTTGTTAACAACACACGTCTGGTGAAGTGTTTTTACAAATTTGACTACCTATTTTTCAAGAAGCAGAAATTTGGTTATCAGGCTGGGATATTTTGGATTACAGTTTTATCTTTTTCACCCAGGATTTCAACAGGTACTTTGCAAATGAGAAATAGGTCTTTAAGCTGAGGGATCGCCTGCATACCAAGATGTTTTCAGCTTCATTTCTTGAAGTTCCATACTCTATAAGGTACCAGCTCCCTGAATGGCTTCACATCTCAGTAAAGCTAGAGTGGTAGATCTGTCTTATATCTTTCTTACTTTCAATAGTTAGGATGACTATCAAGAAAATTCCAGAACACATCTCTGAATGTCATCTCATTCCATGAGACTGGCCCTTGTGTTACTGAATGAGGTTGCCATAGAAACTCATCAGACCCACTTAAGCCAAGACCTACCTGTCTTTCTACTCTGTAAACATGTTTCCATTTTTAAAGCCTTAGTTCAATCAAAATGACTACTGTGCAGACACTACCTGGAGAAAATAGGTCCTCCAGGTAAACACACAGCAACCTTTGGGCTGTGGAATGGATGCCTGAGGGGAAATAAATCTTAACAAATGTGTCTCAGCTCCTCTAAACACTTAAGTCATAAAGACAAACATCAGTATTCATCCAAGTGACTTTTCCATCCTTAATCTGAAACATTAAGGTAAAAAAGTCAGACTCTACATAAAACCATCTTTTTCACTGTAACATCAAGAATCTGCACTGCTTAAGCATTTAAGGAGTTGAGCTGGCCTACTCCTCTCACATGTGTGTACTCAATGTATCTTTACAAAGATGTCCTTGGCCAGAGGATGTATAAGTTGGTCTTGGACAGCAGTAAGAGTAAGTGAACATATCCCAAGTCTTTCCCAGATGCTATTCTAACTGCTCAATGTATAATTTAATCTTAACATCAATTACATGATAAACAAACAAATATTATCCCCATAGGACACTGAAGCTAACCATTGGCAAGTGACTTACTAGGTAATGCTATTACTGGTGGTCATCCCAGATTTGAACTCAGGTCACCTCATTCCACAGACTGACCACTATCTGATTGTACAAGTTGGTTAGCAACTATAATTCTTCATTGAACAAAGGGGTTCAATCCTTTGTATACTGTTCAACCGTTTTTAAAACGGTAAGTGCACCCCGTATATGGACAACAGGGACACAACTTATTTATTTATTTTTTTTGCATCACTTGTCACATACAGACTACTATGTAGCATCATGGATGACTTACCTATTGTGAATTTTGTCAACTGCATGATTCTCCTGATAAAGTTAACAATTAAATCATAATGAAGAGTTACACTTTAAAAAGTTTTTATGTTTTCACAATATTTTTTTTGCAAGCACTGAGACCAGGTAGAAGGTTATAAGTGTTATATGTAGGAGTGAAAATTCTCTGAAAAAGAATTATTGATAGTGCGATGAACCAGAAATACAGACCACTGAGATATTGCACATGCATTTCCTCCTGGCAGTATTTAAAAGATCATCTCGGGGATTCCATAGGAAAGAGTAAAATTAAATAGCGAGAAATAAAGGGCTAGAGGGGTGAGGGTGGGGGAGAAAATATTGCTTGATTGATTTATAATGGACTATATAAACTGGAATTGCATGTAGGGGTATGAATAGTTTACTTGGCATGGCAGGTATGGGGTATATAGAAATAAAGAGAAGAGCAACTTTTAATTTTGACAGCTGATTTCATTTTTTTCCTCCTAGATTATATATTTCAGCTACTTTTCAAAAATACTATTTATATCCAAAAGTATAAACACTCCATAGTTTTCTTTTTAAATTGGTTTCTGAAGCAGCAAAGTTTGACAGTAATGAGAAAGCAGGCTTAATTATTGATGACCTACAGTTCTACATGATGTCCCCCTAGAATGGGAACATCCAAGACAGCACTGAGTACCAGTTGAGACTGGTGATCTAGACTTCATAAGATCTCCTTTGGCTACAATTTGGCTTCTTCACTTACCAGTGACATATAATGGCTTTAGCCATATTGCACTAATGGCTTTAGCTCTCCACACATCAGTATCTCTTTCATCTACAATATGGTGATATTCATAGAACCTGGATATTTATTAATAGAACTTTCACAGATTAACTGAGATAATCATCTGAGGGTGGTTCAGTACAGAAGGTGCTTAATAAAAATAGATATTCTTGTTATGGCTGTTACAACTACTAATTATATTTATTAATGAAGGTAAAAGGATTCTGGTGATAGAAGTAAATAAAATGTTCTTAAAATAGCATATGGCATGCTTTATTCTCACAATAAAATATTTTAAGTTATTCTATTGTTTCCCACCCAGTACATACAAGGTATTCATATGCTGAGGATCTTTTTCTTTAAATATATAACCCAAGTTCTTTCCCCAAGGAGACAAGATCTCTTCATCTGCTGCAGACTCATTGTGCTCGTGTATTTTATCATTTGCACCAAGAAAGAAACGTCAGTGTTGCCCTCTTTCTTGAGGCAGATACAAAATGGTGCATATTTGATGCCTGATGGCACAGGGAATGAACCGGGAGTTTCCATAATACAAAAACCTTCCTGTTCTATTCCAATGTCTAGACAAAGCTAGTCTGGTGCTCATGCACATGAAAACCAGGAGCCAGACAACATCGTTTGGAAAGACTATCAACCAGCTGGGACAGGTAGCCAAGGCTGAGGCCATCTGTCTCATAGAGAGGAATTCAGTGGCTGTTATAGACCTCCCCAGAAAGGATTGGGTTTGTACTCTGTTTCTCATGAAAATACATCTGAGTGTTGGTCAGAATCCTGTTAATGAATTATGACTGCAGAAGATGTGCTGGCCCTGGTGATCCCCTTGCAGCTGCAAGAGCAGACCCCCTGGTTTGTCCCAGTGCCACATCCACACAGATTGTGTGATTTGTCCTTTTCTGCAGCTTAGGAAGCCACAGGCAAGCACCACGAGTATCCAGCTACTGAAGAGGCATTTCTTTTAGCCAAGTACAACATGCATTTTTAATTTAAAAATACTTCCAGTTGCATTAGAATCACCATAAATAAGAGTACAATGTGGTAGAGAGTAAAGCTGGCAGGTCATTCATAGATTTATTATTATTAAAATTAGCACTATTATGATGCCATCAATTTCTACACTTTGGAACATTTTGTTTTCTTCCAAACCTTTTTACATGTTTTTGTGAATTTCATTATAATGCCAGGTGCCCCTTTCATAGGAATATAAATCTCATGTCTGATAAATATGGGTTTTCCTATCTCAGGAAACTATTCTCTTTGGGACATGGACAAAATGACAATGTTAGTTCTAATGTTCCTTATATTTATTTCCTCACATAAACACAGTTACCAGCAACTTTGGGGATCTCATTACAGTCAAGCAGATGTGTATGTAACAACACCTTCAAGTTTTTAATGACAAACATAACAGACATTATTTCTATTTCTCATGAACTTTGTTCTCCTAAGAGGGGTGATATTTGCACAACCAGGAAGACAAATGACATCACAGGTACCAGATTTTTCTTAGAGCAACTAGACCAAAGTAAATATAAATGGCAGCCAAGGCCATAGAGTTTTTTTGGCTTTCCTATTTCTGAAACTCAGGGTGTAAGAGAGACATAGAGCTACCTATAATAGCTATGGAGGAGCCAGACAATAGATATTCACCCAAACAAATATAAACAATTAATACCAATAATGAAAACTGCTAAGAAAGAAATATAATTACAAATACACTATAGTTATAAAATAGTTATAAATCCACTAGTACAAGAGACTATACTAACAACCATCTCATTCCAGAGAGGTCTTCCAAAGAAGCATAGCTGCCCATGATCTCTATGTGAGCTCTTTCTGTTGATTGGTTACCTGCAGATATAAATAGGAATGGTCAACAAAGAATAGCCATTCTTAAGGATGCCAATGTTATAAAGAAAGAAATATGCATCTCAAAGGAAAGAGCTTGGAAGAATCCAAAAAGAATCATTCAAAATAGCTTATAATTATTAACTACAGAGAAGTAAAAATGGATAATGCATCCAAAACAACAGGGATTTAAGAAAAATCATTCTCTCTTTGTGTGCATGTTCTTTCATTCTCTGAACAAAAATAGTAGTAACCCACTTACCTTTCCAGAAAGGCAGAAAGGACATGGTATGGAGTGAATAAGTCTAGGGTATCACCTAAACACTAGACAAAATTGATAGAGATGAAGATGTTTTTCTTTTATTTTGGGAAGTTTTGATAAGAATATGGAAAACTGTATACTCCTGAACTACTACTGGGAGAATAAAGTTTGCACAAACTTTTGTAGAGGGCACTTTGAACATGTATTATTGTATGTGTTGTATGTATTTATATACATACACATACACACCTATATACATAAAACTATTTATATATCTATGTATATAAACACATAATTAGAAAACTGAGGTGTGTGTGTATCTTCTAATCTGTTAAGTTTAATTCTAGGCATCTATACTAGAAAAATTAATAATTAATCTATCCTATAAAAATTAAGCATATGTCTATAGGTATCCATTTAAGCATTGTTTATTACACTGAGTAAAATGAATATAAGTTAAATGCCCATCAATAGGGAAGTGCCTGACTCTCTGGAAAAGCTGTATAGGTATCAAAGAAAAGAGCTAGGATATATAGTCTAAATGGAAAGATATCTATGACAATGCTTTTAGATTAAAAAAAAAGCACATTCAGAACTATGCAGAATTCATAATCACCTTTTTGTTAATAAAAGAAGAGATAAACAGACATGTGTATAAATGTATGGAAAGTTAAAAAATGATTCACTTCTATTGGAAGTTTGATTTGGACTACATGTTTGAATTCAACATTCAAAAACATCTATGATTATTGAGTAAAAACTCTTGACGTTTAACATCATTATTGTTTGAAAATGTAAAACAGAAAATTGAACTTGAAAAAACATGACATAGTAACTTAAATCACAACTTCCTTTTGTTACAACTTTTGCAAAATTGCTTTCTAGAGGCACAAATGTAGTAAACATCACTGAAAGATAGTTTACAACCCAGAAAGAACTGAGTTTTATTCCTTAACATGTACCGACCACCTATAATGTGTGGAGTAGTGAGTTAGATACTGGGTTTATAAAACATGCCCATCAAAGGCTTAAAGCTGGTACAAAGTAAGTCACTGTAATTCAGAACGACAAAGGCACATGTTAGAGATGTGTCTGTATCTCAAAGTTCTGGCATTGCCCCCTCCTGGGCATTATGGGCACCTGCCCTCTGCAGGGCAGCCACACCAAATGGTTGCAAGTGCCTACAACGTCCCGACTAGTTCTGCCTGTGCTCCTGTTTTCCACACCTTGGACTTTCTGAACAGTGGATCTCCCCATCACTGTGCATAATATATAACTGCTGTATTTCTCCATCCTTAGAATGACATCCTAACTGTAACTTAATTTCCAGTATCTTGTCCTCCTAAGTGACCCCACATCATTTGCATAGCTCTCCTCTTGCCTCTGTTTCTTTCAATCACCACTTCCTCATTTGTCCCCAAACTTTAAAATTCCTTTTTGCCTGAACCTTTCCCCCAATTCTTTCCCTGAATTCCCATTGACCCTTCAGTTTTGGTCTTATTTTTTTTTGGGGGGGGAGTTTTATTTTTAACCCTATTTTAAGTTAGAGTCCCCCATATGTCTTCTTCTTAAAGCCTTTATGTGTATTTGTTTTCTCTATAAATATGTAAGTGAAATATAGAGAGGGATGACCTCTTTATCACCAGCCCCAATGCCAAGTACTGTACCCAACGTAAATGAGGTTCAGCAGTAGCTGAAGGGATGGAGAGATTAATTAAATATTCAGGCTGCAAAGCCTATGGGAGCACTGAGAAAGAATGTTCATTGTAGCGTGGAGGACACCTTCTCTAAAGTCTGTGTCTTGAAGAATGACAAGGAAAAGACAAAGGTGGTGCAAAGAGGATTTGTGGTATTTAACCAGTTGGTTATAAAATGTGTGCTGAGTTAATAATAAAGACTCCCTTCCCTACGAAAAGAGCTGACTTGAAAGATAACTGCTGCTGAGATAAAGCACAAGTCATAAGTGCTATTTATCCCGGAAAAGATCTCAGATCCACCAGGCAGATAGCTGCACAAAGGCCTGGCTTTCCTTTTCTACACGTGGGGACAGAGACTACAACTTTGATTCATCATCAATATACAATATAATCAAACTCTTTATGCAGCCCTTCAAGCCAAAGTGAAAATCTAAACTGCTTTATTGTCATTGAGCATCAACTTCTAATAACACATTTCAGGAAAACGGCCTAAGGAATTAGTTTCTCAAGTTTTTCCTATTAAATCACACTTTGTAAAATAAAAACTTGCATTCGGCACCAATCGAGAAACCAGTTAGGAGTTGAATTTTGAATATAATACACTGAACTTAATCATGATCACGTATTCCTTTAACTTGAAATAAGTCTTATTCCTAATCTAAACTGAATAAAAATAATGTCTATATTTTCAAAAGAAGTACATCTATAGTACTTGCTGATAACATGAATTCATGCCAGGATGCCTGAATTGAGAAAATGCTTTTATCTTAACAGCCAGAACTTTGAAATCTAATAAATTACCTATTTTATTTTTATCACTTGAGTTTCACAATATGAATGTGGAAAAATAAGTATCTTATAGCAATACAGTTTAACATATTATTAATACTATTTTTTCCTAGGTAGATCTTGAAGACTGCATAAGTAGATGATAACAGGGTAAATCACATTTTAAAGTTAGAGAGAAGTCAGAAAGGCTATGGGAAATAGTCCTGTGGCAGCTGATATGAAATTATAGGTACTTCATCAAAACCCAGCCAGCCACAGCTACCTCATAACTCATGCTTAGAGCTTTATAATGTGATTAGATTTTCAAGAGGGTGCATTTGTGTTTTGGTTTTCTTTTAATCACTTTATGTTCAGCTTGGCTTCCAACTGACTACTGATTGACTACAGTCATCATAGCGAGAATAAAGAGATCGTCAACTTTGCTGAAGAAAAGTTATTAAATTCTAGTTTTCCTAAAGGGAAACATTCCCTGCAACAGTAATTGAAAAAAAATAAAATCTTTATTGACATTCTTTGAGGGAAAATACAATATTCAACATTTAGGCTGAAGCTAGATAGGTAAAGGAAATACAGATTTGAGGCAATTATACAGACAAAGTCAGCCAAGAAAATTGGCTGTGAGAGAAGGCATCTTGTCTGCTGTTACTCTGGCCTCACTGGAAGCAAGGGTTTCTTCTCCTTACGGTCACTCACTCATTTGCATTCTCACTCATTTTACAAACGTTAAAAGAACATAAATATGGGGCCTCCCTGATGGCACCAGGGGTTAAGTCTCAGCACTATTGGCGGCCACTGCAGCATGAGTTCGATCCCTGACCAGGGAGCTGACCCATGTGGCACAGCAGACCTCTCCTGTCTCACCCACTGATCCCCTCAGCAGTGTATTTCAGTACATATGCTTCTTCTGTTCCCTACTCTGTTTCTGGTAATCCTTTTACCCCTATACCTCTAGCCTGTAACCCAGTTATTGTGTACATTAATAAAAACTTATTTAAAAAAGAAAATAAATATGAATTCCCCCATCCTCTCAAGTGAAATGCAAAGTAATGAGCACTTGGGATGAAATCAAGATTAATAAATAAGTGGACTTCAAGGTGGTAAAGGCCATAACAGAAACACAGAGGGATATGGGAATAAAAGAGGGGGTAAAAAAGAATGGTTCTGCTAATAGAATCTGTTTATTACTGTGCACTTTCCAGGCACTAGAGCATCACCACTGAAGCAAAAAATGCACCTGCACTAACTATATAAGAGCCCGTTTTTTATGTTTTTTTTGAGGTGCGTCTTTTTGTTGTATATGTAACAAAAAATGCTCTTGTCTGACTTTTTAAAACAAATACTTTCCCTGGTTAGAAACAGAACATGTTCAATGTATAGAATCTATTAGAAAATATAAAAATAAAAGACATAAAAAATGCTTCTGTCATGTCACTGATGGAGATAGCTGTAATTTTACCTGCAAGTATTTTAATCTTTAGATTAGGTGTCTGTTAGGTGTGTGTATTCAAATTTATTCTTTATAACCTGCCATTTTAAATTTTATAATTATTATAAAGACTATTCCATGTTTTCAATATTATTCTACATCATGATTTTACTTGTCACATTTTAATTTATTGCATTAATATTTCAACTTACTCAATTGCTTACTGATGCACATTTGATGATTTCCACCTTTTCCATTATAAACAATGTAATAACTTGGACCTGTTAAGTCTAGGGAAAGAGAGTAATAATTTGAAACATATTCTATTTAAATCTATCTTAAAATCTCTGATACTTATCAATAAGTAGGTTTATAGCATATTCTGTAATTATCATTATATTTTAAAATTAATTTTGTAACTGACTGGTCCAAAACTTTTAGAATCTCCTTATAGAGGTTTCAGTTCAAAAGCCTGATTTAATAAACAATGATGCTTTTTGGATGGTGCATAAAAGTAGGAAAAATATGAAGAAAACAGTGGTAATGCTAGTATTCACAGTATAAGCTATAAACATACATTGATTCTGGTGGAAGAGAGTAAAAGTTTTAATTCTGATTTTCCTAACAACCAACAGAAGCAGAAAACAGTCATACAAATAATGTCTGAAAAAGGAGAAACAAATGCAGTTATTTTTTAACTTGTCTTTTCCAATATTATGTCATGAGAAATATTTTCTTACATATCTGCATAGAGATATATGTGCTATAATGAGTAACAACCTCAATAATAGTAAAAATAAATGATTTTAATTAAATTCAATGTTTTATATATTGTCTTATAAAATTTTACTTAAAGAATTAGTGTAATTAAACTATATTTAGGGAAACACCAGGTTATTTTATACTCTGAGATAACTAGAAAAATTCTGGAATATTGTTAAATAGTTTTGAGAGTTGTTACTCTAGGAGTAGAACATGAGGTTTGATGATATTTCTTTGTTCTTCAGATGTGATTGGTAAAAGAGTCTGAGTAGGCCACAGAGGGAAAGGCCACTGAAAGGCTAGTTCCCTTATTGTTCAACATGCATACATTTAGTTGAAAGAATTAGCTACCAACATCAGCTGGCTCTAAGAGGTCATTTCTAGGTGTTCTGTTCTCACATAGTTTAATTAGTTTGACTTTTTCTTGGTGACAAAAAGCATTAGATCCACAATAAAGGACTAGTATAACCTCAACTTTTTCAAGGACATTTCAGAAGTGAGAGAATGTATATTTAATTTCACGAAGCATTTTCCAGCAAAAGATATAGTGAATTATTGAAAATATATTATTTATGAGATACAAATGCAAAGTAAAGTTACAGGTAGCAGTCACTTTTCATAAAAATGTCACCCAAAGCTATTTTAGCTTCTGAAACAATTATTTGCTATTTTTCTAGGAAGTTTTTCCTGACTTCATACCCCTCAACCACAATCATGCTCCTCCTTGGCAGGTAGGAATATGCATATTCTATATGTGACAGAATAGTTTTAAACTTGCCATATTGCATTGTACACATTCTCAAGGTTACTTATCAACGTACTCTTGAGTAGGAGGTACTAGAATGAAGTGCAGCTATACTAAGTTTCCCTTTCTCATAGAGACTATATATTCCTAAATAAAACAAGAACCTTATATTCACTTTTTATTTCTGAGACCTGAATTATGGGGTTATTGTTTTAGCACTTGGAAAAGGAGAATTAATAAAGTATGGTGTTAGAGGTGAGACAGAGGTTTAATTTCAAAGAATTTTGGAGAAAGAAAAACGTCTGAAGTTTGAAGTGACAATAATAGAGGTGGAAAAGTACAAAGATCACAGAATGGACCTGTCATTAAATGAGACTTGAAACATCCATATTCTGGAAAAACTGACCATGTAGACAACAAATATGCCATGTGAACACACGTGAGTTGATACAGCAATTCAGGACTTTGATGATAGGCATTATTAAAAATGGCATTGCCTAATCCCAATTGTGAAGCATGGGATCAGTAAATATACCAAAGGATTTGAAAATCAGTCTGATCATTGTCATTTTTATATAACTCAGGTAATCTAAGAGGTATACCAATACTATGTATAGGAAGCATAGAGGAGTAGCACCACTTCCTGTAAAAAAGTAATATGTGGGCATTACAACAATTCCCTGGGTTCTACATGTAAGAACACTGATCTCTGGTTTAACAACTACTGCTCTTTATTCCATATTGAATGTGGAATTCACTTCCAGATTTCACTTGTACTCTTTGAGCTAAGTACTATTATTTCTTTCCCATTATACTGATAGAAATATATTCAGTGTCTGAAACAAGGTCACCAAATTCTAAGTAGCAGAGATGGAATAATATATCCTTAATTACTGTATATGGGAGTCAAGACAGACTCATGTAAAACCACTGAACTGTCTTGTCAAGAAAACATTCTAAGATTCTGTAAATACAAGGCACCTTCAAATGACCCCACACCCATGCTGGTGAAACTTGAACATAACAATGACATGTAGTTGAACACCCTGTCTCCTCCAGGGTATAGATCATCTCTGGTGGGAGGACAGGGTGTGGATATACCTGATTTTACAAGATCAGACACTGTCAATGGAAAGATTGAACGGACCACTGTTGTCTGAAGACAGCATTCTCTCCTGTGAGAAGAGCCGAGTCTCTTCCCCTCTCCTGTGAGCCTCATGTGGCAATTTTCTGTCAAACTCAACATCCTCAGATGTATTTAAACATCAGCAGGTATGCAAAAGTCTTTCTGTGTCACACCAAACAACAGGAAACAAGATACTTTATCTTCCCAATTCAAAAGAGGCACAGACCATTAATAAACCATGCCAATCTTGTTAAACTACAACATCCCTTTAAAAAAAATCTCATTATATCATATTGGCATTGGGCTTACTTGATATTTTCAGAGGGCTTACATATGACTGGGCTGATGTGTTCCCTTTTTTTTTCCACCACCATTCACTGGGCAGCACATCAGTTTGACAGACTGGGTGTTCTAAGTTGAAGATTTACTTTCTTGCATTTGTTTTGTTAGACAGTGAAATAGGGAATGCAAATGTGGTGAATGCAAATTTGGAGCTGTCTGGGGCTAGAGCTTAAACAGACCAACAACATAAAGATTGTGGTGTTTTGATAGGGAGACATTTATAAAAGCTTCAGTGCTGACAATGTGACCAGCTAGTACATAAACACAATCTAAACACTGGGTTTTGGAAGATTACGATTCTGTTAACTCATGCTTCTCTGATAAAGCCTGGATAGAGTTACTCTTGCACCTGCATCCATCAACACTACTACCTACCATCCATAAGTACTTGCTAAGTGTTTTACATACTCAACTGAACCATTCCACCCCAAGAAGGAAGGTCTGGTGAAGTCCCCACTTTACAGGAAGGGACCTACAGAGATATATGAGACACACAGAGATGTCACAAAACTAATAAGAGGTAGACTCTTGATCTTGAATGTTTGATGTCTTACTAATTCCACCCCCACCATAATTCTGCCTTTCAATGCATGTTTTGAACTGTTCATTTTGGGTATCTGACTCCAGGAGAAGGGTATGAATGTGATATAGCAACAGCTGTGGGTCTCTGTATTTGAGTTGCATATGTACTTTCACAGGGTAAACATTTTGGGACACCAAATCAAAGGTCACAACCTAAAGAATAAATGTTCAGAGATGCCAAGGTAGAACAGAGGTGATGCCCTGACTGAATAATCAGTTTTTGACCCCAGGTGACCTGACTGAATAATCCTGGAAATTCATTTGTCTCCATCGAAAGGGCAGCTGAGCTGACTAAACTCCAAGCAGGAAGGTCAGCCGGCTCCAGTGGAGTGACTGGAGGCACAGATATTCAATGTCAACACGCACACACAGCCATACACCCTGGAGTTTATTCCTCTTTTAAAGAGAAAGTAATAGAGAAATTTTAGTAAGCAGTAAGTGAGCTTTTTCAGGAGTCTAATGACATCATTATAGAACATTCTAACTTTGCTCCGTGGCTACAATGTCGTTAGTGCCCCTGGGGTTTAGACCATGCCATCTCAGTTATTCTACACAGCCTCTCTCCATGTTGTATCCTCTCCCATGTCGGAAAAAATGAGAGCTTTTATAGACACAAAAGGGCCTGCAATAGCCCCAAGAGCACACAATATCATTTTATTCATCAGTTGTCAAGTGCCTGCAGGGTTCAAAGAGACAGGTCAGGAGAAGGGTATGTATAATATGAATTGTTCTACACTCCCCCCCCCAAGGAAAGGTATTTGCAGGAAGGTGTCTCTAGGGTTCAAATTTAATAGAAGCAGTGAATTCAATTGGGGTCTCTCAACTTTCTCCTTTTCTGAGACCGCCAACTTGGAAGTCAGCATTTGGACTATGATTTGAATTTTCTTTTCAGTGATTGAATATTATTTTCTAATGCCCCCACAAACATCCTTATGATAAGCATAGAAGCCTGCCTGCCACAATCTTGCCTGCAATCTCAAGCACCTGAAGTACATTTAGACAGTAGGTGCCTAGGGCATCTATCTTTGCTGAGGAGCAAATATCAGGGGTGTGGGCGAGATCATCTGTATTTTAGAGAGTGTCTCCAATAGACAACCATGAGAACCAGCATCCTGCTCAATCACTTGTTTTGGCCTGGAAGCCAAACAAAAGTGAGAATGGGAACCATATTTTATTCTGAAATTAGAATAATATATCTTTTTCTCAGTATTAAAGCAGTATAAACACATTGCAAAAAAATAGTGAAAAATATAAAATAGATATTTCCCATCACCCCAAACATGCAAAATGTTAAATAATAAAATACAATTTCAATTACTTTGTTGAGTTTTACCAACAAGTGTAGGTATAAGAATAGTCATATGATAAACGGCATCTGCTCACTGGTAACATGGCTGGAGGTAATAACAGCACTCTCCAATCAAAGTCAGCAGATGTTGTGTAATATCTTCTAGAATTCTCTGTGTGTGGGAGGGACTAGGGGGCCAATTGGGTAAGGTGGGCTGGTATCTTTTAAGAAACTGACATGGCTCCTTTCATTAGGTATTTTCTGCTATGCAAATCAGCACTATTTTCTCTTTCCTTTGCCTAATTTTTTGTCCTATTTTTCAGTCATTTTCCTGACCAAAGTTTTTCTTTCTGAATCATTTGTCATGTTACTATCTCACTCTTTGGTACTCAGGTACTTGTTCTGGTGTACTTGTGTATGTCTGGTCTGAGAGACATAGGACCTGGCATATATACCTTCACTCACATCTGTGAAGATAAACTTTCATTAGGGACAAAAAAGAGGAGCGGCCGGGTTTACTTCTGATCATACAGATCAGCTCTCTGTAACTGATGGTGCAATTCACCACACCACGCCTTCTTCAGAAAGTACTGCCTGAGACTATTTAAATCAAAGCAGCTATAGATAGCCTGCTGAGAGAAAAGATGGGTCAGAATGCTTGTCTGTGAAATACAGGATCGTCCATTCACCCTGAGCTACTACTACCCCAGAAGGTCACATGCTTGGGCCTCAGTTATCCGAGGGGAAGCCATCTACACTGAATGAGGTTCCAGTGTTGTGCTGTTGGCTTTATCAAAGGTCATAATTAGATATGTGCATGTAAAATCTATTTAAGTCTTGATTATCAGGAAAAGTCATCAAGAACATCTCTTAGGCCATCAGTTCATATCCCAGATTACAAATATAATGGACCTGAAAATGTGTTTTGAAATTTGGTACCTGTGAACCTTTTATCTACCTGAGTAACACCGACGTTTCTCTATCCCCTATGCCCATTTTGATAAGAACAAACAGACAACCACCAAGACAATGAAAGCACCATGAAATTAATGTACATGCTGAGAAAGCTGGAGTCTAACATTGAGTTCAGTGAAAGCACTATGTATCCTTCTGGCTGATATATTCATAGTCTATTCTCCCCCACTCCCTATTGTTTTCCATTCTCTATCTCATTACTTTGATGAATACATCTTTTACTGTAGCTACTTCAGATATTTTTATGCAAAGGGGGTAAGAAAATTGAACACTGTTGTTCCTTTGTCATTGACTCTAAGTTCTCTCAATTCTTTTTATTAGAGAGTTTACAAATGATGGATCGCACAAACATGCACACGGCATACACAGACTCCTGGTTCCTGAAAAATTCAGTATACAGAACAAAGATTTTACTTGACACAGCTTGGCAGATAATTTAGTTTGGTAATTTGTACATACAAACATAAACATAGAAATATTCTCCACCTTATGAATGGATTTTTATTTTTAACTTCTGCAGTGAACTATTTGAATTTTATAATCTATTTATTCTAAAATAACATTTTAATAATACCAATAATAATACTATTAATCGAACATTACTCTGTGCTCTGTACTATATATTAATATATGCATTTTATTTTCTATTTATAACAACCCTCGCTGGGTAGTTACTAATCCCATTGTATAGGTCAGGAAACTGAGATCAAACAAGTTAAGGAACTAAATTGCTAGGAAAGGCAAATCAGTATGAACCCAGGCATGCCCAAATGCAAAGCTCATAGTCCAATCCACCAATCCATCTTGCCTCGTGCCAGATAGCTCCAACTACCGAGTCCCTTTAAAAACAGAGCTTTACCCTCGCTAATAATAAGTCATTTCAAGCACACAAGTCAGGACATTATTCCCACAGGAATGAGTACTATCAGCTTTCTTAATTGCAAAAAAATATCAAACATCTCTCTGTTTCTCAGCAGTGGAGTCCTACAGCCATTGAAATCAGGCGCGAGGGCAAGGAGTAAAGCAAGGCTGGGTTGCTGCAAGGTAACAGTATAGCTCTGGACCACTCATTCCGTGGCCTGCATGGAATTGGTGACACCTTCCCTACAGTTTTAACAGAGTAACGGTGAATATCACTTAAGGTAACCAAGGAATAACACACGATAAAACTGAAAAATGGAGATAAAAGTTATTATTAAGATATCTTAGCATAAGAAAAAAGAACCTTCCTTTGCTCTGTCATTACATTTAAAATATATATTCTTTTCATTTCTTTATTGCCTCCTGACAAACACATTGCTAGCCCTATAGTTGCTGAAAATCACGCTCTGACCTAAATGAGTCTCTCCCCCACACGTGAAGACTAGAAAAATAGGGCAGGAAGGGGAAGGGCAGGGCAAATGCAACTGCTGCTTTCCAAGAATGCCTGCATATGCAGTTAGTATTTTCCTCATCTGTAGGACATGACTATACCAGAACAGAGCAAGGGTCTAAACAGGTGCTTCTTTATTCCATATATGCTGATAGAGCGCTGGCAAACAAAAGAATGTTAATACAACGTCAAATTTCATTGATATATAATTTTCCCCAACACCTTAATGTTTTAGGGGAGAAATGACAGCAGGGAAACAAAAATGCTGCTGAATGCAGCAAGACAGGGAATAACGGGGTGGTGACCCTGTGACTGACTCTCAACCACATTTTACTTTGACCCCTGCAGGCACTGTGCTGTTTAGAAAGATTTATCCTAGGGTGCTCCCTGATGGGAGTGTAGTTTGCTTTTGTTTTCAGAGCCCAGCCACCTATACTTCCATACACCTAGAACAATTTACTTTTTTTTTTTAAAGATTTATTTATTTATGGATACAAGCACTGGGATACAGGCCAGAGGTGTGTGGGGTGGGGTGAGAGGATTCACCAGAAAGAGCAGAGAGCAAGCAGAACAGGCAGATCAACAAAAGTACACTGCTGAGGGGAGCAGCGGCCACAACAGGAGAGGTCTGCTGTACCATGTGGGTCCCTTCCCTGGCCGGCAGCAGGGATCAAACTCATGCTGTAGTGGCTGCTGTTTGCTTCATAGTTTGTTGCTTAACCCACTGTGCCATCAGGGAGGCCCCCCCAATTTACTTTTAACCTTTTGTCTTTCAATGGTCATTGTGTTTCCGATATGCTCGCTGGCCCCCAGGCACTGGTTTTGAAAGTTGGCCACCACCTACATTCACTGTCTATCTTTTTGTAGGACACGATGCTGTATGTAACCAGATTTTTAAAGAATGGATATCTTACATTAGAGCAGAAATGCAAGCTCTATTTTCACAGGTTTGTTGTGAGGATTAAATGGCATAAAGCACGAAAGACATTTATCCCAGCAGGCTGTACCCAGAGTGAGCTTAATAAAGGATAACTACCATGGCTATTTAAGTGTTTATCTCTCAGGGAGTTTGTAACCTTTATATTATTAGCAGAGCATTTGGCTCAAGAATTGTAAATAATTTTAGGAAAATATTGGTAGCTATTTTGTCTATAAAAGTTCTTGGAATGTTCTTGACGTATATATCCATAGCTATGAAATTGACTGCAATACACATATATATATATTTGTAGATGTTCTAATGGATGAACATGATATGATGTGGACATATGTAAAGATAATGGGCAAATAGACATTACATACATATTCATACAGATATTAAAATTTCAATATCAAATACAATAGCGCCCATTTATTTTTTAAGAATTATTTATTTATGCATAGAAGAATTGGGGTGTAGACCAGAATTGTCAAGGGTAAGAGGATTTACTAGAGACAGAGTGGGGAGCAGAACAGGTAGATGGATGAAAATACACTGCTGAGGTGAGCAAGGGGTGAGACAGGAGAGATCTGCTGTGTCATGTGGGTCAGGTCCCTGGCTGGCTGGAGATCAAACTCAGGTGTGGGGTTCCTGTGCAGTGATATCCCTAAGACTTAACCCCTAGGTCACCAGGGAGGCCCAGCTCCATGGTTTTTAAGCCTGCTGGGCTGTCAGAATTTGGGAATACTGAGAATGTATACCAGTTGGGCCCTCACCAAGATACAGCTGAGAACACTGGGGATGAGACCCCCACCTATGGGATTCTATAGAGCAACCCAGATGATTGTGACTTTAGTTGGCTTCGAAAATATTTCCAAAATGTTAGGTTATAACATTCTGTCTTTATAAAATAATAGGAACTGATTCCTAGCCAGTTTTATGACTATGCTTAATAAGCATAATTTTACACTTTGCTGTTGGATCCTCAAATGCTTTTGTAATTCTTTCAGAGCTATTATTAAAAAAAACAATGTCTCAAAGTAAATTTTTTGTTCATTCACAATAGCTTTACAAAGCCATGTCCATCAGTAATCGTGATGGGGCTATGGAATGGGGATGTGTGTGTGTGTCACCGAATCATATTAGTGACTTCTTGAATCTCCACTCCTTATGCTTTGCTAAGTATGGGGTCAAAGCTGAATTCAAATATAGTCAATAAGAAGTCAAGATTCCAATTGTCACATTTGGACAGACAGATCGAAAGAGTTTTGTTACTTCACTTGGGGACTTCATAAACTCATGCTCTTGGGACTGTGCAGACTTCCAGTTACTCCTGTGTAGATGGAGCCTGAGTTTCTGAGGGAATGCAATGGTTTGGGAGACAGCAAAGGAGGAGGAATGAATTAGAAAGTCTACATGGCAAGTCAGAGTGGCCAAACAGACCAGAAGTATAGGTTCTCTGGAATATGCCAGAACTGCCCAGCAGGCTGCTAAGAACAGCTTGTGTAACCTGGGGTGACAATTTGGATGCATATTATGTCTATGAATGGGTTCTTCCTGAGTATCTTTTTGTATACAGAAAAAAAAATAGGGATGGGGGAAGGGAGGCAGGGAGATAGAGAGGAGAAGGAGAAAAAGGGGAGAGCGACACAGAGAGAGTGAGAGCAAGTGAGAGCTAGTGAGAGAGAGGATAATCTGCATACATCTGGTGAAAGGGTACAAAATTAATAAAAATGAAACAGAAAGGACAGGATGTGGCTACACCATCGCTGACATTGCATCACATTGCCCTTTATAATGTGTATATGTTTAGTAAAATTGCACTGCTCTCTTTGTCCTTATCTCTGGCCACCTTGGGAGTTTTGATCCTTAAAATTACAAAGAGGACAGAGAAGAATCACAAAGCACTCCCTCTTGGATGCACTGCCATCCATCTTTTTGATGTGAAACATCTAAAACAAAATTCTCAAAAATAATTTTCCACTGAGCATTTATTCAGAGCTCTGTTTCTCTGGTGATTCTTAACAAAGGTTTTGTTGCTGGTGCCCAGAGGAAAGACTAATTTAAATGTAGAAAGAGATACTTAAAAAATAATGTCATCTGTTGGCAAAATCTCTGAGGGTATTACCTTCCTTTCACATATGCAGGGAGCTAAACCTGATTGCATTTAGGGTTATCTTTAGCAGCTATACTCAGAATCAAAACATTCTCATGAGAACTATTGTTCTAACTAATCTACTTATTAAGCTTTTATTCAGTTTAATAGTCTTTTATTAAAAAAAAAAACTCAAAGGGGACAGCAATGGATTTTGCAATTATTAGCATGGAACACACAGCCTATGACCTACAATCACTGGTTTGTCTAAGAATATTCGTCATTTGAAAGCTGTATTTTAAGCTCTTGTGCTTAATTACAGGTGCTCACTTCCCAATCCACTCCCCTGCCCTCATCACCAGCAACTACAACCAGTAGAAAATGGACTTCTTGCCCTCCTACTTGGAGTCGGAGGTGAAAAAACTCAGCAGGTGTGAGGTGTGACTGTAGTTTAAAGAAATGAGATTGGGATATCAGGAAAACAAAACAAAACAAAGGGGCAGGATACAATACTTGGGAGTGGGGTGTTCAAAGCTTTGTTTAAACCAACTCCTTGAGCCATCCAATATGCATATGCCTTTTGTTTTCTTTATGCTTCCTCCACCTTACCGCCTTCAGGGGACAGAAAAAAATCAGCCTGATGTGTTCCCCTCTTCTTGATGTGTTGTTCGTCTTGGGCCAGAGATGTTCATGTATTTCTTTTGAGGGAAGCTATAGTCATTCCATGCATGAAATGAGGATTTTCTATTTTCATACTTCTTACGAAGGACTTTCCCCAAAGACTACAAACAGTAAAATTTTAAAGTTAACACTGCACAAAAAGAAGCCAGAAACAGCTCTAGAAATATATAAAGCCATACAGCTCATCTTTAAGATACTGATAATCCTGGCAGGTAGGACTCTACCCAAATTATACTGGATCCCCTGGAAACAACTCCTGCTATTTTTATTTTTAAAAACCAGTGTGGAAATTTCAAACGGTTTAGTTAAATATATGCTCAGAACCGTATGTCTGCTCTCTTATTTTTTAAACTACAATCAAATATTTTGCACATTAAGCTTTTTGGCTTTTTGAAGTCACTGTTTTGCAAATCACTGTCAACTGAGGCCTTCCAGTAATGTTTTAAGAAACATCTGCTGCAAAAAAGAAAAATAGACCACACTCTGAACTGGCATTTTTTTTTTCTCTAAGAAGTTAAAAAGTACTCAGGGGACCTACTACCCCATTAGAGACATGGATGATGCTAGAAGTCGAATTAATGCAAATGGGGAATGACCCAAAGAGCAATAGCACTTAACATTGGTGGAACGTTTCTAAAACGTATTAAACGCCATAATCATTAGTTAATGAAACCTTGTAACAGCCTCCTAAGAGACAGAAGGGGTATAAATGAGACAACAAACCTTGATAACACAAGGCAAGTCTCTGATAAACAAGGGTTTGATCATTTACACAAGAGCTAGATTTGTTTTTTTTTCATAAAGGGGTCTTGATGGAGCTGAAGAAGATATGCTTGGATGACCTTGAACTCTCATCCGTAAATAAACAAAGCATCCCAGGAAGGAAGGAAGTGTGTAAACATTTAGCTCACAGAGAGGGAGAAACTCTAGAGTTGAGAAAGATTTTCAAAGGTTAGAAAACCAGTTCATATTTTCTTTGTTGGGGACTTTGTTATGAGAATTGGAGCATCAAAGTTCCAATGAAAGACTTTCTCCTGAGATGAAAGATCAATATCTTATTTGATTTGCAGGCAAGAAATAAACTTCAGAATGGAGAGCTCCTTACTGTGCTTTCCCTCAGTTAGAATTCTAGTTTAGAAGGCTGGGGGCCATATCTTAAGTGGCAGAAAAACTGAGCTATGTAGAAGTTTTATATGAATTTCTTGGGCCTTATGATTTATATCCACTGATAGAAGATGGTATATCTTCCATATTCCTATTATACTCAGGTAGCTGGGAGAGCAACAACAAGAAGAAATTACACCTGTGCGATAAATGACTAACGAATGAGAATGGATGTTAGAAAGAGTCTGCTCCCTCTTCCTTGGCTGTGGCAGATACTGTCTGCCGACACAATAGCCACTAGTTGTTTCTCCAACCTGCCTCCTCTTTCCTAACTAAATCCCATTCTTGCTCATTCTATAAGATACTCAGACAAGACTGACCTCTCCCTCAGTGTAATGAATGACCTACGTTTTGTCAAACTGTCTAGTAATTCCATGCACTTGCTTGCTTGATGGATGAGTGGGCAGATGACTCAGTGCTATCAAAGAATGTGGAGGAAAACTGTACTCCCTAATGAGAAAATAGAGGTGCTAAAGGTATGCTTCCCTCTTCTGCCACCACACTTCCTTTTCCTGTCATAGATGCTTCCGTGGGAACGTGAGAAGCTTGGGGATGAAGCCAAATGTCACCTTAAGGAGAAACATGGCCAACACCAGTACAAAGATCCTTCAGTCCTCAAAAAAATGCTGTTGAACTCCTCGACTAATGCAGAAGCCATCTACCTCCAGACTCAAAGGGTTTATTTTTAGATCAGTTTTAGTTAGGCATTGAGTTGCTTTTGAAGCTGAAAGCAGCTCTAAGCATGTATCACCCCCTCCCACTTCCAGAGCACTTTCTCCAATAAAAGATTTTTTGAATTTACACAAGTTCTATGGATTTCTCAAAAGCTCATCAGATTTCAGTGCCTGACAGTACTTGCGAGAAGTATGACCTATCAGGTGACTAATGGGTCCGAGTTTTCAAGAGAAAATGCCTCATCCTAATAACTCCTTCGTCTCAGGCAAACTTGGATGGTTGGTTATTCTGAATATAGAAAAGAAAATCTAACGTAGAATTTATTCTCTTCCAAACTGAGAAATTATCCAACTACATAAATGTGGTATTTCCTACCTCAAACATCAGTGTATATAAAAGTTGAATTTAGACTAAATGAAAATGTCTTCAATTGTCTACTTTGCTTTCAAGCTATAGACTGAGGATTGGAGACCACACCAAATATGAGCCTATACTCTAGTAAAGATTGAAACAGGGTTAAATTATATATATATATATACACATATCTACAAATGAGTGATTATTTTAAAATAATACTTATTCCCATTTTACAAATGAGGCCACTGAAGCAGGATGAGAAGAAATAATTCGCCGATGAGCATTCATATGATAAGCATTTGAAGAATAATTTCTGATTTTTGTCAGCAAGCCTAAGTAGATTTAATCTGGAGTTGAAAGTGTCACAAAACACAGCCAACGCTTATGTGAACCGAGTTAGAACATCCTAAATGCTCACTACCATTTCTTACAAGTTTCACTTCAGTTCCTTCCAACCTACACATTTGAGCACAAGCCCCCGGGGAACATGATAATCCAGACCCTGGGAAGGTCCCTGCTGGTGCAGGCTCCAGTTGGTACAAGACACCCTCTGAGACCTACCAATTCAGTCTCTGCACCCAGCAGGAGGAAAGTCCAATTAAATGCAAAATGCCAAGTCTTGCATCTCTGCTGATGGGAATCACCTGTTTTACACGAGTACCTCTGACTCTGGTCCAGTGAAAAACCACACAGAGCATTTCCAGTAGTGGAATCAGAGGTTGCTGAAGCGGAAGTTATCGGCGAGACCCTGTCCTGCATTATCTGCTTGCAGGAGAGGAATGAGAATGATGTTGGTGATTTTTGATCTGATTGTATTTAGAAGATAATGTCAATGAAAATTGAGTGTTGTTACTAGTGCAAAGTAAATGCCGGGGCAGACTGAGACATTTAAGAAAGAGTAGAGAGGCCACTTTCCAGGGAAAACCATTCAATTTTATTAACATTAGAGCTATTACATGCCATATACTTTTTTTTTTGCCAAAATAAAATAAGATAATTGAGGGAACCCAATGACCTACTATCAGAGTCAATTTATATAAGGGTAAAAATCCTGGATGGAACCGCAAGTGACCTTATTTACTTGGTTAGTTTGTATCTTTTTTTTTTTTTTCAAAACCCAGGACTCCTACAACAGCACATCCAAAAACATTCAGGTTGTTTTTTAAAAGGTCAGTCATATATTTCATATAATGCTGGTACCCATAAACATCTAAATAGTTAGAAGGTATACTGGTTAACTCTGTCCCTCTCACATATGATTCTTCCCCTTATCATTCAGATACTTAAAAAATTTGAAATGTGGTGACAGGTCTTTTTTTTTTTTTTTTTGGTGCTTGTGACCGCGGTGGAGATACAGGTCCATTAACAATAATAAAAATAGCAATATGAAACCTTTTTTATTTGACTGCTAGGATAAAATTGCTATATAACTGTATATGTATTATCTTATTCATTCTTTCACAGTAACCCTACGATAATGTTGAAGTCATTGCCCATTTCAAGAACAGAAAACACAGGTGCATAATAGTGAATATTTTGTCCAAGGTCACACCGTGAGAACCCGATGACAAAGGCGGTGTTTGAACGTGGGCTGTTAGACTTCAGAGTTCGTGTTCAACATCACTACATGCCTTTCGTTTGTGAAGTCTACTTACACAATGAGATTTATGATACTTAAAATCGTATTTTAAAAGGACCTCAGGGTTATTTAGTCCATGTTCTGACTAGTATAAGATCAATTCCATATAAAGCCATGCCTTAAGGTTGTACAAACCAAAAATATAATGAGAGTTCAGGAAAGGTTTAGAGAAATTCTTGGATGATAGATCTCTCCCAGTTAGGGATGCCCCCTTTGAGGACAATATTACGGAGGGCAACTATCATCATGTCACACTCGTGTCCCCTGGTGCTACTATAAAAGACAAAATACTGAATAGTGTGGACTATAAGTCTTATCCCATATGACTTTTTTATGTTCTTATGATTCTTAAAATATATCTAAGTAACCTATTTCTATAATTCATCAAACTTAACCATGAGGAATAACTGAATCTTGCTGTTAACTTGTCCAAGTGGAGGCAAAGGTGAAGCCGTTCTTATTAGAAGAAGGCGTTACTATATTTGCAGCTTGTTTTGTCTGAGAGAAAATGACTAGAGGAGAGAAGATCTGGGCTTTTTTGTCGTCTCTGCCTCCCAGGTACTGTGTGGCCCTGAGCAAGGCAAACTCTGACCCTCACTTGACTCATGAACAGCAGGAATGACTTGCTGCTGGCCCACTCTCCCCCAGGGAATGGTTGGGATTAAAAAAATTTAAAAATTCACCAGTGAGCAAAGGAAGTCACAAAGGAATTTGTTTATCTAATGCTGAATTTTATGTGGAAATAAAAGTACCCTCTGTAAAATTTATCACCACAGGCTTCCCTCAGGCAAATTTGGGATTCAAAATTTACATATCCAGCATTTATCAGGAAACCCAAGAAATCAAAGGGGTCTTGACTTGGTTGTATTTTATAGAACCTGGCAGGAACTGACACAAACTTCTCTGAAAGGATGGAATGTCTCTACAAGGATGAAATAGACCTTACACTCAGAAAATATTCACAGATAACATAAACTCACTCTCCAAAATTGCAAAGCATAGAAGGAAACTGGTTTCCATGTGCAGTAATCAGCAGAAACAACAGGAAAGGAAAACTGGATATTGCAATGAGGAGATTTTGACTGTAACATAACGATATTTTAATATTTTTACAAGAATTGCAATAATGAGCCAGGAGCGAGACACTATTGAAAAAAGATCAGTCAGATGATAAAAGGAATGTCTTAAAATGAAATACTCTAAATAGAAATTCAGGAATTGAAAAATGAAGTAAAAACCCTAAGTATGTATTAAGCAAGTAGTATATTATTAGAATTGGATGATATAAGGAATTTATCCAGCATGCTGAAGAACCAGGAAGATTAAAATATGACAGATTAAGTGACACAGAGGATGATAAAATGAAAATACCTTGGATCTGTCTAACTTATTTTTCCAGAAAAACAAAAAGGAATGGTTATAGTCTGAGACATAATATGGCTAAGGAAGTTTCAAAAGGGTTTAACAACTCAAATCCTTAAATTAAGAAAAAACCCAATATATCCTAAATGTAAAAAAATAAGAAAAATATACATAGTCACAGAAGTAAAACTGCACCATTTTCAAGGACAAAGAGATCATAATAGCACCGAGAAATTAAAAACTCATACTGCCTACAAAGGAAAAAGATTTTTTCCCCAAATTTCCTGGCAACAACAACTGAAATCAGAAGAGTGAAAATCTTTTAAATCTTTAAATGACTGAGGGAATATATATATATATATATATATATATACACACATACATACATATATATATATAACAAAAAACATATATATAACAAAAAACATATATATAACAAAAAACAGACTTTGCCATAACTGATTGCAACTAAAGAAACTCCTAGAGTGCAGCACCATGCCTAGAGATACTAATTTAGTTGGTTTGAGAAAGGGTCATGGTATTTATTTTAGCTCTGTCTCTAAAAATACCTGTACTGATGTCTAGGTTTATAAGCCACCTAGGGATTCTAATGGGCATGCAGCATGGAGAACCACTGTTCTAAAATCACATCTCTCCTTTAATGTGTATCTAGTTAAACTACAGCATCCAATTCAGTAAGCACCAGATTATGCATTTCTAGCAAGCCCCCTGGTGATGCTGATGATGCAGGTCCATGGACCATACTTTGAGAAGCAAGTTTCCAAAGGAATACTTTGGGAGGATGAAGAGTATCTCAGGAGGAAGACCGAGAATTATGATAGACATGGAATTTGTTCACGGTGGGCGACTCTACTACAAATCGTAACTGCATAAAATGATAATAGTACTTTAATTTTGTAGTGGAAGCAAGTAAAATGAGGGATGATTATTAGAATTAAACTGTCCCCAGATTGTCACATGATTCAGATGAACCATAAGTATTTGTCAAAAATGCATGTGTTTTTGGAGGGGGAAGAGTAGAGCTGGAGTTTTATGACTCTGATGTACAAATAATAGATCTGAGATTCCCCTAAGACCCAGCAACCCTAAAGTTCATCATGCAAGCCAGAACACTTGAGAGTAAACGAGGTGTCAGTAATAATTACCCTAAACAACAGACATAAACCAGATCATTCTAGGAAATTCAACATAGATGATCAGTGTCCCTCAAGAGCTGAACTGTGTGGTTCAATGAGCTGTGCTCTGGATCCTTTCACTAATAACCCATCTAAGAAAAGAATCCATCTTTTAGTTTACACCTCATGGTTCTATGTAAATGTTTACTTAAAAAATACAACAAAAAACTCCTGTGTACTTGTTAATTTTGCCCACCTAGCATCAATTTCCCATACTTAGATAGCTGAACCTCAATTTCCTTCTGAGAAAACTGCACTTTCCCTCCCCCATATCATTTGCTATTCAGTCTACACCAAGTCCAGGAACGGATATGTCTCCCAAGCCTGGCCCATCAGGCCACGCTATTCCCTTCAGCAGTTGATTGGCTGCGGCATGAGCACATGGGTCAGCCTACCCATGAGTGTCAAGCCTGGTACTTATAACAAGGAGCCCACTCTTTCTGCTGGATTTTCCAGTTGTAAGAATTTTGAAAGCCTGCTAGCTGCTGGCAACCAGCAGGTGGAGGGTCTGAGATCAATGCCAGACTGGTGGGAGAGACACCCAAGATCCTAAGGATATCGTCACTACCCTGGAATGTAGTCAAACCTGGAGGAAACTGTACCCTTGCACACAGGTGAAGTGAGACAAACCTCCCAAATCACCTCTTGGTGTTTCCTCATGCATTTTCCACTGTTACCATTATTTACTTAAGCCAGATTGAAGCACAACTCTCTACCAGACACTGAAACGAATAATTGATAAGATTTAGAGATTGTGGAAACCACTGACCAAATTTATTTGGTAACTGGGTCTGGTGACATAAGCAAAGTGACACTGCCTGTGTATGAGTGAGGATAAGAACAGCTCTTTCCCTCGTGCTGGCATTTCAACCTGTGGCCAGAAGCTGCCATAAACTTGGAAAATACTATTTTTAAAAACAGGTGTTCCAACTCAATTCATCTTGCAAATGGAAAAAAAAAGGGGGGGGGCACGGTTGCATGATTCTACATTTGTGTTCTAAAATGGGTGACTTATTAAAACACTGTATTTGTGATCTGATAGTTAAACCACTGGTTTAGAGATCACAGAATTTCAGCTACTGCAAGAGGCTAGAATGCTTTAGAACTTCCCTCCTTATGGTTCTAAATCTGTTAAGCGTGAGTTATTGAAAGGTCAGTACTTTACTGAGAGTCACAACAATAAGTAAGGTAACCGCACACTTCAAGGTGCCCTAATGAAATGTAAGGAAATGCATCTGTTCTTGGCATATTTTCTGAACATTTGAGCTAAGACTCTATATGTGACATATTGGAATGCTTTTGATTTTTTAAAAAAGATTTATTTATTTATGCATACAAGAAGTGGGGTACAGCTCAGAAGTGCAGGGGGTGAGAGGAGGCACCAGAGACAGACTGAGGAGATCTGTGAATACACTGATGAAATACACTGAAATACACTGCTAATGAAATACACTGCTGAGGGGAGCAGCAGATGAGACAGGAGAGGTCTGCTGTGCCATGTGGGGCAGCTTACTGGCCGGGGATCGAACTTGTGCTTCAAGTGGCTACGGATAGTTTCATAGTGCTATGCCTTAACCCCTTGCACCACCAGGAAAGCCCCTGCTTTTGATTGTTAAGTATAATTTATTAACATTAGCACTACATTACATATTTTGAAGCAAAATTAAAACACACTGTGGATCTGTCCCTAGCATCAGATAGTCCCTGACCCAGAGAAGTTGCTCAAATATTTACTGGATGAATAGTGAATAGTTATCCATTGAATAATTATTCAAAACTGTCAGACAAGCAAAAAAAAATTAGTAGTAGTTACTTACTACATACTTAGAGAAAGATTGTGGAATGTGTGTTCCATAGAACAGTTTCCAGGGTCAGATCTTAAGACTGTATCTCTACAGGACTTCTCAGAGCCTTTAATATGCCAATATATCTTTACACACCCAAGAAGAGAGATAAGAAAGGAAGCAGTTCTTACATGTGATTCTCCTAACTTGACAAATTTTATGGAGTGTCTTCTAAGAACATTTCTTCAGACCCCGCTTTTGAGGACTGCTCCCAGGCTTTAACTGCCAGTATGCAGAATACAATTTGACTTATGCTATTTTCTTTGAGAAATGCACATGAAAACACAGTCAAATCAGAGAAGATTTTGTTATATGAGCTTAGATGTACCTGATATAATAAACCGTTGTCACCGAATTACTGAATTTGATCTTCTTCTGGGTATATTTATAGCAATGAGTGTGATATTAAAATAATAGTCAAAATAATCACAGCAGTGATATGCCACCTGTAACTTGGAAGAAAAAGGTGGCAGTTTCTCTTTCTTCTGGCTTTCTGGATGACAAATGCATCATATGGAGAGGCAGGTGTGCTGCTTGCACAGATAGAGGAATCCAACATCCACTTATTAGGATACAGAATTAAACTCCACTAAAAGATGCTTTCCTCAGATCCCAACAAAACAGAGCTTGGAGAAGCAGACGAAATACCCTGGATGTAGAACTGATCTGCATAAACTTATCAAAGGATCATGCTGGGGATGTACATATTATTTGAAAGAAGGAAGGAGTATCAAGCAATGCTTTAAAAGAATGCCTGTAATAAGAAGGATAGTGTTTCAAAACTCAAATGCAGTTCTACATTTCATATGTATCAATAAAATGTGAATAAATGTGTCAAACAAAGAGTATTGAGTATTTCATTTGCTCCTTGTATTCAACCACATTTGGGGTTATTCCTCATTGATTTATGATTTTATTAAAGCCCCAAGGATATGTTTTCCTGAATATTTCTAGTTGATGATTGAATGTGTATCTGATGTTTTATAAAGAACATGTGGAATGCTTCCTTGCAAAGCTTCACCCTCTTTTAAAGCAATACTTATAATAGGAGTTCAATACGACAACAAATAAGCATCATTTGTTTCCCTCTTTATCTTATCTTTGTTCCACAGGAATTTAAATGCAAATGTGAAATAGAATGAACACCAACAAATGCATCAACTGCTTCTGCAATATAATCATTGCAATCTATATAGCATAACAGGCTCTCTTTGCTGTCTGCTTACTGTCACAGTATTTTGTGGTTGGAAATACATTCCGTGGGTGTTATTTTGCAACCAAATTTGAAAAGGAACACTGAAGAATCATCACAGTGTTTATGTGAAAAGAGTGTAATGTTTGCCTGTGCATGTATGGAACAGCTTTATTCTTTATTTAACTTATTTTCACAAAACAATTAAGGGAAATGTATTTTTAGCATCAATAATTAAAACCAGGCCGCTTAAGGGAGGGTTGATCTTCTCAGCTTTATCTAAGTGAGCTTTCTCCCCTTCCCACAAACAAGATGCTCCTCCTTACAGTGTTCTGGCACAATCCATTTCAATTTGGGGGCCAGTTCTTACAACCTGC
This sequence comes from Galemys pyrenaicus, assembly GCA_019455555.1. Taxonomy (NCBI): domain Eukaryota; kingdom Metazoa; phylum Chordata; class Mammalia; order Eulipotyphla; family Talpidae; genus Galemys; species Galemys pyrenaicus. The sequence goes on from JAGFMF010011858.1 coordinate 7,745,952, forward strand.
CTCTGTCCTGAACTGAATACTGAGCACCCCAGATTTAGTCCTTCTGCCCAGAGAAACTGCCTGATGTGCTACCTTTGACCCATTAGTTACATTTTCAGTACTTTGGACATGGACCAAGAGGTTGGACTAGGTTTCTAGACCAGTGGTTCCCAATTCAGTCATGCACAAAATTCTCCAGGGCAACTTGTTAAATATAGATGTTTAGACTTCAGACCCAGAAATTTAAATTCAAGAGGACACAAGAATCTACATCTTTAATATGCATCCCATGGATATTGGTGCACATAATTTCATTTTCGGGTAGACCAGAAATCAGCTAACTACGGCTGATTGGCCTATATTCTAAATAAATATTTAGTGGCACATAGCAACATCTATTCATTTAAGTATTATTTATGCCTACTTTGCCACTGCAGTGAGAGCACTGAAGAGCTGTGCCAGAGACCGTACGATCCGGTAAGTTTACAGTATTTACTATCTGGTCCTTTATAGAAATGCTTGCCTAGCTCTAACGTTTAATGGTACTGTATTAAGCTTCATGCTTCATAACTTAATGTCCCAACATATTACAGTGTAATAGAAAGCATGACGTTTTCAGTATATCCCTCCACAACTTAAAACCTTCCACTGGTTTCCCATCATAATTTGTACCTTGTAAGGACTTTACTTGACATGGGTCCTATGTCTCTCATAATCTCTATTTTTCCCTCCTTTGTTCTGAGCCCTAACTCACTGTGTCCCCTTCTTTCTCATCCTCAACTCTTCCAAAGACCTCAGGGTCTTTTTACTTGGTACCACTTTGAAAACCGGGCATATCCTCAAAAAAATTAAATTTATAGACCATTTATTTTGTAGACTTGCAGGAATGATGATGAATGCCTGACATACATAGGAAAAAGAAGAAAGTTCAGTTGTTTCCTTTAAGAAGCTTATAATCTGGGACCTCCCTGGTGGCACAAGGGGTTAGGTTCTAGCACTATGAGGCATCCGCAGCCATTGCAGCACGAGTTCAATTCCTGGCTAGGGAGAAGGCCAACATGGTGCAGCAGACCTTTCCTGTCTTGCCCGCTGCTCCCCTCGGCAGTGTGTTTTGGTCTATCTGCTTGTTCTGCATCCTACTCTGTCTCCGGTGAATCCTCTTCACACCCCACACTTCTGGCCTGTCACAATTCTTATATGCATAAATAAATAAACCTTTAAAAAAAAAAAAAGCTTATGATCTAACAAAGGAGAGAGATGCTAAGTAACTAAATACAAAATGTGCAATGAAAACTCATGATTACAGTAATGTGAAACAACAGATACCTTAAGAGCGAACCATGAGAGTGTTCTGATGTTGTTTGGAAAGATAAGCAAGGCCTATCTTAGTATGTGACAATTTACTAAGGTATGACTATGAGTATATGTTAGTCAGAAATCATTTTCCATGTTTTATTCAGTTTTCTGCAATGGGAATCTACTGAAGGATTTCAAGCAGATGAATAACAAGTTCCAATATCTGGCTTTAACAGAGCTCAACTCTACAATGAGATCTAGCATTCTATACTCATCGTAATCTAAGCCAATCTCCAATGTCTAATATAAAGCTCTATTTTCTCTTGAATCTAGCAAAGTGCTAAGAGTCTGTAACAAATGGTTGAACAAATTAAGAAAAAAGTTTATTGCATAAAACAAAAAATCCAATTCCTCCAAGAAGTCAATATTCACCACTGGAGAACAATGGTGAGTTTCTAATTTTATGTTTTATAGAACTTAAATCTTGGACATGTCAAAGTACATAAGGTATAGTTACAAAGACTATGGGGGTGAACAGTGCTTTCTAGATGGGAATGCTATGGTTCTTTTCTATTGTTTTCCTCTAGTCACTACTTTTGCTGTTCTTCCTAAGAAGAAAGTATGATGAGTATGAATGGCACAAATTCTAGGATTTTTGCACCTGATTAGAGTATCAACATATGTTATTTAAGGAGAAAAAAGTTGCAGTACCCTGGAGTACCCTAGGGGCTCCCTCTTATCAGCTATAACAGTTTCTTCATTTCTGTGTTTCTCAGGTTCTGTCTTTCTACATCATATGCAAAACAAAAGCATGTTGCTTTTGTCTACATGTAAATTATCAACAACTTTGAGAGAGAACACAGAGTGTGAGGCCCCATGGAACACAGAGCAGCTGCACAGGCTGAAAGCCCAAGAAGCTAGTCCTGGTTCCTTTGCTTAGGGAGGGTTTACGTGCAACCATCTTGGCAGCAAATCTATGTCATGGCAAAGGCCTGACTCTAGTTGCCTTGGGTAGCTGTAGTTTAGACATTTGGGCCAAATCTTACACTCTTTCATTAGCTTCTGATTGGAAAGATGGAACCTGCCATTGGGCCAGCCTTGAATTTGAGAGTAAGATCAGGTTTGTAACTGCAGAGGAGTAGAAAAACAAGTCTCTCTGCATGCATTAGTTCCAGGCTACTTAGCCCTAATAAACAAGACAAGAGAGTCTTCTATATGCTCCTGCCTGCCTCTTTGGAGGTTTACATTGGTAAATGGGTCAATACCCAATTAATAACAAAATGTCCCTCTGCCTAGTTTCTCTGGATTGTACACATTATCCAAGGACCATTCAGAGGGAAAGGGACTAGTTGACAAATTTGGGTTTTAAAAATCTGTCATGAACATTCTCACTCTCCCCATTTATTGACAAAATCATTTCAACACAATTCAGATAGATTAGTCAAATCCATTTGCTCATAGGTGTCACTTTATGCTGAGAAGTGAAATAGTTGAAATAAAATAGAACAACTCCCAGTATATATTTTTTTCAATCAAATTCACGCAATTGTCCACCTCTGGCTACATTTTTGTGATTCCAAATGGGATCTGACTGCTACAGCAAAACGTTATGGTTGTGAATTTGCTCATGTTCAACACAAACTGGCAAGTGGCCCAGAATATGTGTAAAGTAGAACATGAAGGCTGTCAGATTCTAACTGTATAAAAAAATGGACATCTGTTGTTCATGTGTAGAGTTTTCAGAACTTTTGAAAAGAGTGTCTTGCTTTCTCTTAGACAAGGGATAGACATGCTTACAGCCAGAAAACCAACCCACAGCCCTAGTAATTAGTCTAAAGCAGAATAATGCATAGACAAAAATTAAGTGGAATTGTTACAGGACAGGGTAAGGGGCACCCTAGGACCCCCAAACTTGCTGGTTCTAAATAGGTTCTACCATTTGCCCCATCAAGACAAAATATAATCTAGTAAGACCGTCAATAGAAAAGAACTTTATACAATTAATGTGCAATAAAGAGAACAGAAAAGAGTCTAGCTAAAATAGTTTTCACATGAACTACCCAAAGTTCCTCACCCTCTTATGGGTAAATTCCCAGCCAAAGAGGGTTGGCCCAAACCACTGAGGCCCAAAGCTTGCCAGAAACCTAAAGCACTGTCTGGTGGGGATCTGGAAGGAAAAGAACAAAATCTAAATCAAGATAAAGGTTGCCATTGTTAACCTGCCCATGGTATCTCACCCATATCCATTTTAAGTGTCTCCTTCCATCTTCCCAAGTCCCTGTTACCAGTTCAAGGTCAAGAAGAACAAGAAGCTTATTCATGTGTCTCTGATCTGCCTCCTCCAGGTCTCCTTCTTGACGCCCTTCTTTCCTTCTCTTCAGTACGGTTTTCATTCCTCTCTCAGTCCTGCTCTCATTCTTTTCTAGATTGATCTCCCTGCCCAGCTCTACCCTTTCTTAGGGTGGGGTAGGGAACCTAGAATCTCCCCTTTCCATGGAGGTTACACTGTCACAGAATCATGTGAGGAAAACTTGTAGATTCATCTTCTATGTGGCTGGATATAACTATAGACACATGTTCATATTTTCCTATTCCCTGGAGTTGTCTGCTGCCAGCCTGTTTTTCTGCTTTTATTCTAGATGTTTGTTTGCATGATCTGATAGTCCTTTCTAAAAATGTTCAGTTTCTGTTCCTTACAGTCAATGAACCAACACCAGCATGAACACAAAATGAATCTAGATCTCCCGTAATTGTAACTAACCAAAAACTTCAAATAAATATACAATTTTTATAGCCTATTGTGCTTATTTTGGAGGCTTCGCTGATTTAATTGTTTCTCTAATTTATTTATTTAACACTTATTAATAATAGGTGCCAGGTTGGAGGCAACTTTACCGCTGCGAATTCTAGCGCAAAAGTAGCACACCTGTGCTGGCAAGATGGCTTACTAGACTGACCTAGATAATGACTTGCATAATTCCAGCTCCACAACAGACATGAACTATGAAAATATAAGTAAATGAGTACAAATCCAACCCTCACAACCCCCCACCCAATTCCATGTTACTTCTGAACGTATTGCTTAGCAGAGTTATTACCGCGGCTCCTTGCTGAGAAAAGTGATTTAGAGATTTTTAGAATCACATTCTCAACAAACTGTCTATAATATTGTCTATTGATGGATGACTTAAAGATGAAATGGGAAAGGTTAAGAGAAAAGTGGGTGAGGTATATCAGATGAGTAATAATGCTAATGAAAATGTAATGCTGGATAATTTCCACCCCCGTGCAATATGTGAAATTCTCTTGAATATGTCAAAAATGTATTGAATAGTGAGAATCAGGGTGAGAATCAGGACAGGAAGCAGCATTTAAGGAGGCACCATTCTCGAGGTCTTGTGGTGCAGCTGGCACCTGAGAGCCAGTGTGTCCTTTAATGCTGTCAACTGGGTACCTCACTTGCTTACCCTAGTCCATGTGTTGCCTGCCAGGCCAATTAAGAATTTTACAGAGAAATACTCATTCACTGAAATTTGTTAGGGAGCAAGATAAGTTCACAAAGAATTCTAAAATAAGGTTGAAGCACATATATACTCTAACAGAGAAACACAGTTACTGATGATAGCAAAAAACTGCACTGAATTGGGAGCACTAATAAAGGTTCAGTGAAAAAAGTGGTATTTAGTGTGTTCCTATAGAAGATATAGCTTAGGCTGAATTAAGTAAAAAGGAAAACTACGAGCTTATGTAACTAACCATTACAGGGGCGTGATGCTACTTGATTTGGAGGACTCAACTGATCTTACCCATAATCATTCTTTTTCAATCTCTATGTCCCTTTAGCTCATCTCTGCAACAGAAAATAAGGCTGTGCCAATTCTAGACTCCTCATTCTAGCTGAGCAGGAATAACTGAAGAGTGATTCCCAGCAGTTCCTTTAGAAGCCCCCAGAAGAGCTGTTTGCCCACCATAAGGCACATGCTCTTCCAGAACCAATCCCAATGACCAGAGAAATGTAACATGTTGACCGGCTTACCCAGAGCTAACATAATCCACCCTGAAACAAAGGTTGGTCAGAAGACTTGGAAGGGGTAGAAACATCAAGGAAGCCAAAAAAACTTTAATAAATATGCCTTAGGTATGAATCGGATATTGTGCATTAAACACAAGGGCATTCTGAGAGGAGAAATATATAAAAAAAAGTAAAAAAATGCTAGGCAATTCAATATTTAAGTACTACTTGAATATATAGAGTTATTTCCCATTACTCTATTCTATTTTTTTTTAAGATTTATTTATTTATGCATACAAGCACTGGGGTACAGACCGGAGGTGTGGGGGGGGGTGAGAGGATTCACCACAGAAAGCGGGGAGCAGAACAGGCAGATCAACGGAAGCACACTGCTGAGGGGAGCAGCGGGCACAGCAGAAGAGGTCCACTGCGCCATATGGGTCCCCCGCCTGGCCGGCAGCAGGGATCGAACTCCTGCTGCAGTGGCTGCGATTTGCTTCATAGTGCGTTGCCTAACCCACTGCGCCACCAGGGAGGCCCTACTCTATTCTATTTATCGTATTCTTTGTTTCCATCATACCATGTACACCATGCATGTCTCTTCTCTTTTGTTAGGCAGAAAGTTTCACATTTGTGTTGTCCAATGTTATATCCCAAGAATTTTGCATTCTGTTGGGTCACAACCAAAATTTATTGAAATAATAAAAGAACAAATGAATAGAATAATAAACGAAAAGCAAAACTCATCTAGAAAAGTATTGCATGGGATGCTGAAAGCTGGATTGAAGAGCTAAGACTTTACTATATGGCTAAAAAGTTGTTTGGGAAGATGGACATCAAATGATCAGAGCTGTACTCAGGAAGATAAATTCATCTTATAGTTTTATAATGTAGAGTAAAGGAGGAAGAAAAAAAGAAGTTGGATAATCTATGGACAGGTTATTTCACTACATCAAGTCCTGAGTACCTGATATGAGTGACATATTGGCAATGGGAAAGAGGAAGTGTAAATAAAGGTTAAATAGAAAAACTGGTAAGCAATTAAAGTCAGAGGGGGAGAATGAAGAGTCGAAGGAATGAGGCTAGGAACCTGGTGACCCGGACTGACAGGCATGTCATTAAGAGAAGTCAGAGAAGTCTTATTCATTTGTGGTTTGGGGGAAGGATATGATGAATTACAACTTGAACACGCTGGCCAGAATCCCACAGACATATTGTTAGAACTGCAAGTAGGGATTGAGCACAAAATTGGGATTAAAAACATCTCCTAAAGGAGAATGAGGAGGAAAGAAAGGCTTTTTTTGGCTTCCTTGATGTTTCTACCCCTTCCAAGTCTTCTGACCAACCTTTGTTTCAGGGTGGATTATGTTAGCTCTGGGTAAGCCGGTCAACATG